>JAXGGA010020549.1:0-18083 GCA_038373865.1 Uloborus plumipes | reverse complement strand
TTTTATATATATTTCGTTTACACTTGAAAAATTATCACTGCATAAAATATACACTGTAATCGAAACGGAAAACGACAAACTATTCTGTGACTTTTATTTTGCTAGCTCAGAAACCGATAGTTGCTGCAATTCACTGCAATTTCTAAAAACCACCATCTGCTGGTAATATAATTTGGACGACATGAGATTTTTTATGGAGCATAAGAATTTGGAATTAAAAAAAAATTAGAAATGATTAAAAAAATTAGAAATGATTAGAAACAATTTTGTTGTTGATTAGTTCTGCATTTTAACTCTGCTACCTTTGTATTCTTATATAACAATCACTACTTTCTTATTATTATGTTTTATGTTAAAACAATTATATTAAAAATTATTTTGGAAATATTAACGTTTTTTTTTTCTTTTAATTTTATAAGCAGTTAGCCTTTTATCTTTAAAAGAAGTCACTCTTTGTCTTGCAATGACTTTTTCAACATATAACAAAATTATAATATATTATTGTACAGCATTTGGACCTGAAAATCGTTATGAAATTGAAATATTATGCAATGTATATTAGTGAAAAAAATGTATTTTCGTTTATTTCTAGACTAACTAATTCATATTCCTGATGAATATGTACAGTAAAAATTAAACGAAACAATCTTTAAAAAAGAAAGAATTGCTTGCATTTTTTTAATCTAAGAAAAACAAGTGGAGCAGAAAGAAAAACATTTGACTATGAACCGCATCAGCTCTCTCAATTTTAAAACAAACTATATCATATAGAATTAAAATAAGATTTAACAATCTAAAACTAAAGAAGGTGTGTAGTAAAAATCTAAATAAAAAAAGTGTCGGTTATTTCAATGGCTTCAAAATTTTTTTTTCGTGTGCTGTAACATTTTCTTTCTTTAAAGAGTAATATGTGCAATTATTAAATGTGTATAAAGGCAGTTAGCTCTGCACAGGTGCTGTTGACTAACTCTAAGTTTTTAGTTAGAAATTTTGGAACTATCTTCCCTTAAAATCAGTTTTAAAAAAATATTTATTTCGATAAGAAAAATGTTTTGAGAAGTTCAGTTGAAGATTACATTTCAACTAAATTAAAGTAAAACTACTCCCAATCTTTTAAACGCACTATTTAAAACGATGGAATGAAGGACCAACATATTATTTTAAGGTAAGATAAATCAAAAGATTTTATACATAGAGTGCCGAAATTTATCACACCCGTATACTCGTATTATTAATGTACCGGCAGCGATAATCATGTACTCAATCTAGGAAAATAGTTTAGGAAAAGCATATTACAAATTACAATCTTTCTGTTTAAGTAAACAAATGAAGGGCCAGGGGGGAAAAAGATGAAAGTGACCAAAAAGCGATTTCGAGAAAAACGAAGAACAAAGTTTGATTTCTCGTAGCTCCTTATGTAGTTTCTCAAATTTTCAAACACTTTTCCGTAGCTTCTCATCTTTTTCCCCCCTTGTTGTTCTACCAGATGATACTAGTAGTTCATAGCCCCTAGATAGCGCTAATGTCTCAAAATTGACGAAAAAGTGACTTCAGTTTTACCTAAAAATTACTGATGTTCCATACGAAACCAATTTTGGAGGAATGTTGTTTTGAATCTAGGTTTAAACGCATGTGTGTTTAAAATTAGGTACAAAACCTAAGTTCCACAACCACCCAAATAATAACTCTTAGACCATCCGTGAAAAACTACCATCCACGCATTACAAAATGATTTTTAAAAATCCCAGTGCGAAGTCATAAATCGATTTAAAAAAGAAAAAAAGAAAGAAAAAAAAACATGCATATGATATGATTTTTTTACCATTTTCCATTTGAAGCCAGTTTAAAGTTTTTTTGATTTTTTGAGTAAAGCATATCCACGCAAGATTTTTTAGATAACTTTTCAATAAATAAAAAATTGCTTTTTTTTTAAATTTCTTAAATATAATTACAGTCTTTCAATATAAATGCAATAAACAGAGCAATAAAATGTTAATAGACACCTATTATAGGTATAACAAAATGCCAACTTTAACAATGATCACATCTCTGTCAACATTTAACAGAATTTATGTAATTAAACCTATCAGTTAGATTAAATGAAACGGATAAAAACACATACCTGAAACGTAAGAAATAGCAGACATGATGAGTTTTTAAAGTATTTACAACAGGAATTTCTTGAGACCACTTCTACATGCATAGTTCTGATTTTCAAAATTTTGTTATAGATTTTCAAAATTTCTTGGGATCAAACAAACACCAATTTCGTATTTAACATCAATGCATATGATTATGTAAAGTTTTCCTCACTTCCCAAAGAATTTTCCACGCCGTTTCAAATTTGAAGTAATTTATATTCTTCTTCATTTTTTTGAGTAATATCACCAAATTTTAAGCATTTCAAGTCTTTCGCATGGTTGAAATCTTCATTAGTTTGAATTATTACAATGAATCACTATTCAATTAAGCAATATTACTGTCAAAATCACTGGAATAAGAAATTTTAACTACGCAAACTTCCACATATAAGTCTTTCCTTCTTTTAAAATACTTAGTACACTGTCAATAAAAACGCATCTTTAATGTTGTATGCGGAAACATATTTTTGCAGCTCCTCACTAAAAACTACAAAAATAAATAGTAATATAATTTCAAATGTTTTAATAATTTTTCCACTGTTTTAAAATCTCACGGCACAAAACGCTGCCTAACATAAGAACAAAACTTACCCAAACATAAAAAAAAAAAAATAATAATAAAATAAAATCCAAATGATTTTTTTTTTTTTTGTAAAGCGCTACTTCAGTTAAAGTGAATTCAAGTCGAACTCAGAGAGAGAGGATTCAACGCCTGTTCGACTATTCCACTTTGGAACTTCCGCCTTACCGAGTGACAGTGTGCTGAAAACTGTTTTATTCCTTTCCAGAACTTCTAAAGGTGAAAGGAAGCTTGTTGCGCCACCTGGATTGTCAAAAGTCACAGGAATAGCATATGTTAAGCAAGTTCGATTGAATCCCTACCAGTCAATTTTATGTACCGCGAATAACAAAAATATATTCTTTGAGACGAATTCTCAGTCACTGGTTTCAGTAGCAATGCACTGGTCAATAGAAAAAAAATGACCAGTCTTCAAAGATTTCTTCCTACCCGCTGTTAAAGAATGTTTTATTGTGGTAACTAAAAAAAATATCTCAAACTATATCTGTTACTTGAAATTTTATTTACTTATAAGAAAAAATACAATTTTTTAAATATTTGTAATTAAATATTTCTGTAAGTAAACCAATGTTTAAAAAAATGCAACTATCTTACGCAACGGTTTTTTCATACCCTATTAAAATGTATTGTTTTAATGTATTATTTTTTATCTTATTGAACGCCTCAACGACTCGCACATTTTTCAAGAAGTTTTACCAGAACATAGGTCACAAAAGGTTGACCACGCTGAAGCTTTTTAAAAAATAAACATACACTTGATTTGAAAAAAAAGCTAAAATTCTGCATTTATTATTATTATTATTATTATTTTGTTTCAACAGAGAAAAAGAAATCAATTTCTACTCCAATAAAGAAACGCATAAAATATTGCTGAAAAGGGTAAAGCTATTTATTTTTTTTTTGGAACCAACAACGTGGTTAAGAGTTTAAGAACATAAATAAAACATTGCAACCCTATTTAAATGTATTTTTTTAATGTATTATTTTTTTATCTTATTGCACGCCTCAACGACTCGCAAATTTTTTAAGAACTTTTACCAGAACATAGGTCACAAAAGGTTGACCACGCTGAAGCGTATTTTTTAAAAAAATAAACATACACTTGATTTGAAAAAAAAAAAAAAAAGCTAAAATTATGCATTTATTATTATTATTATTATTTTGTTTCAACAGAGAAAAAGAAATCAATTTCTACTCCAATAAAGAAACGCATAAAATATTGCTGAAAAGGGTAAAGCTATTTATTTTTTTTTTTTTTGGAACCAACAACGTGGTTAAGAGTTTAAGAACATAGCTAAAACATTGCACAATAGGTGGCGCTACAAACCGAAGTTATTTCAGTTTACCCCGCATTCTCCAGCATAATATTTAGTAAAATGAAGCAAAAGTGTTTGGTTACAGTTAAAATTAAAACATATTTAACATTCTTACAATAATGCACATCAATGAAAAGTTTATTACATATAGCCATGATAGCGTTCTTTTTTTAATTTTCTTTAGTATCAGGAAAGCGCTGTTTTCAAAGACGCATTAACTGTTTGCAAAATATTATGTGTCAAAACTTAACTGGCAGTGTGTTTTGAAACTCGGAAATAGCTTTTGTTTACACAACAAGTTTAAGCTCAGACAACATAGTGCAATATAGCTGATGTGGGCGGCCTTAAAATACTTTACTATGAAGTTAAACATCCACTTATGCTTCCGCAGTGCTGAAGACATCCAGTTGTTTTCCAGTAACTTTGTGTCAGCTGTCATTTGGTGTGGAGATGCTGTCGGATGTTAATTAACTTTCGGAGCAAAATAGCATCAAGAGCAGTAATTCATCCGGAACTATTCTTACAATCTTAACTATTTTATAAGTTTGGGAAATTGCAACAAATAACTGCTAAAAATATACTTGGTAACTCATACATAGTTTCTTCGTTTAGAATCGTTGATTGGAAAAATCTGCTTTTTATATGAGCAAGATCAACACCTTATGCTTATATTTCTCTATATATAGTCCAGTTAGTCGTAACTAAGGCTGCGTTTTTCTGTTCCAGCAAATGGTGAATAGTAATGAAATGTTATTCTAGCTCTTGTAGAGAGAGCGTTTCGTTGAATTCATATTTCTTCTCTATATATTGTTGATATCTATGTATATTATTCCTTGTCTATGAACGAGTTACTTTGTTGCTGTTATGACTTAAGTTACTCAAGAAACCGAGCAGATGAATTTATGTTTGCAAACCGAAGCGCTAAGTACCCAATGTTTCGTTTAAAAGTGCTGACACAAGTTTCAAATTTCTTAACGTAGCCCAAATCCTAATAGTCTACATATAATCGAAAAACTTTTGATTTTATTATTAACTTCGATTTTCATGCAAATGCATATATTTATCAGATCGTGCATCTGAGATTAAGTATAATTTTTCAGTATGAAGACGTAATTAAAATATTTGGCTTTTGTCCTGACAATAAAACATACAGTTTAATCACTTTCCCTTTCTATGCCTTAACTTTCTCACATTTTTCTCACTGAAATATTTTACCACGCTTATGTTGATTCCATTTAAGATGCAGAATTAATTAAATTCTATAGGGTTTAGATCATTTTTAATTTATTTTGGCTCCCGGAACATTTAAGTATGTACATATAAATTTCATTTTAAGATTTACAGATAATTAAATTGCAACTTTAGATCATTTCTTGTTTCGTACGCCCATTGACGTCACTTGCCTTCAGTAATTTAATGGCAGTATATTCCCAGTTTCTCTGAATAAAAGATATTTTTCATACGTATTAGTTTCTCAAGTAATTCTTAAGCAATTTAATTGAATAAGATTTTTTTTTTCGCATAGTCTTTCTCTCTGGAATAGAGATATGACATCAATAATAAAATATTTAAGGTAGATTGGGGAAGACGCCGTATTTCGAAAGGTGCCGTATCATGTGTTTCACCCACAATCATCAGCAAAAACAGTTAGCCAGTCATTTAGAATGATGGTTTATGCACATTGAGAGTATACATTCATTGGTTTTAATTCACCGCAAGTTTAAGGGGTGTTTATGTAGTGCTTTGTCATTTTTACCGGTCTGATGAGTACTCGAAACAATGTTAAATGCATTTGGCTAAAACGCCGTATTATCTTTTATGGAAGATAGCGTAGCTTTTCGACACGCCCTAAAGAAAGTGTAGTAAACTCTTATTAATGAACTAAGTTCTCTGTTCAAATCTCGAAGTAAATGTTCATCTTATTCACACGTGAATCGATTTTGATTTGATATTTTGAGCGTCTGGACCCAATAGTGTACGTACGAACATAAACAAAACACCTATTTGTACCTTTTTTGAGAAATTTAGTTTGTCGTCTCGTTTGTATGGCAAGCTTTGCATCGTGTTGCCATGATCTCTATAACGTTTAAGTAACTATCATTTTTCGTACTTTGTCTTTCCTTTGGCGATTACTGTCGTACGAAAACTGTGCCCCTAGTATGATTGGCCAAAATTGGTGATTTTCAAACTCGCAACTGTCTACGGTTTCCATTCGAATAGTTTTCAAAACGAATAGCGCACGTTGGAGACTTTGAAAATCGATAAAGAAAAATGCCTATTAACGGAACATTTAGTCTTGTGGATTGGCTTGTTTTCTGAGTCAGCGAATTAATTATTAATATATGAAGATATAATAAAAATTAATAAGTAGAAATATAATAAAAAATTCAAGATTTTTAATGACTTTTTGAATTGTTCAAAAATTCCGAAGTACCGAATTTTTCTTAAAAGGATTAATGAAAATTTAACAACTTTCAAAAAATTAACAACGCTGAAAGGGTTTTTAAATGAGTGCTATTTTTCTTTTAATACGTAGTTATGAAAGGTACTTCTGAAACCGAATAGCAGTTTCTACCCTTAAATAAGGCATCCTTTCAACCTTTGCTGGTAAGCAATAGATACAGAGCGAGGATATTTCGATTAGGCAAGCGTTGGCTCCTTTTAGACTAAAAATGATATTAGCTTATGAAAAGTAGCAAGCTCAGTTGCATCTAACCAATAAAGAAATCTTGAAATCCCAGCCAAAAAGTACAGGCATTGAAGAAATTATTTTTTAAAGCTTTTAGAAATTTTCACTGTAAAAAAGTATATGTGTGGCCGCGATTTAGAAGCATATTTTAATACATTTGTGGGTAGCAAAAATTCTGTTATAGTACACATGCAATTTTCTTATTCGGCAAGGCTAATTTTTTAAAATTTATATTTCCTGTATCTTGTATTTTAACCACAAATCCAAAGCGTCAATAAAATCAAATTGTCTTTATTTTTTTTAAAGGTATTTAGAAAAAAAATGCATTTAGAACAAAAAAACTGACTTAAAATACTTTATTATCGTCATTTTTGAATTTATTGGCTAGAAAAATTGCCTTGAACATAAAACATAGAATAAGAAAAATAACAGTAAAAAGAAACAATTCCACTCTTTAAGCAGCACTGTCAAAATGTTGGAGAAAGAAAAGCTCTTCATTTTCTCATTATGGGAATCATTAAAATCGTGTCAGGAAATAAGAAAAACTAAATAAAAAAGTAAATTCGGCTTAACTATTGTTTTTGAAATGGCTTCTTAGCATCCAAATTCATTTGCTTATACTTTTTCAACATTTTTTTACTTGTTCGAAAATTTAAGAAGTATGCAGAATGTTACTTAAATAAAAAGAAGGTTTAACTATAGTTGTATTTTCGTTAACTTACACTTTATGAACATAAGGGGATAATGATTCGCATACTTAGCTCAGATGTGATGCATAATATTGTTAAAGCTAACATTGTGCTAAGGCTCAATGTTTTTAAACAGTCCCTCGTTTATTTCTGTAAAAAATGAAAAGTCTTCGTGTTTTTTTAAAATTAAAACGTTCCACTGTTTCATTAATAAATCGACCTCCGTAATTAAATTATATTTAGGATGAAATATAGCTTTTAGATTTTTCAAAGCGTTGACATTTTCTAAACTCATTTTCCTCTAAAGTATATTATTATTCTTTTTCTTAATTACGCAATGGTTTTCAAAAAATTTTGCAGTCTATGTTTAAAATATTTTTTTAGCCTTTAAATTCATAAACATGTTTTTTTATAAGGATAGTAAGTGAGAAAAAAATTTGTTGATATACAGAGGAAATTCTCATAAAGATTTTAAAAGGATTGAAAATATGATTGTCTTTAAACCTTTTCAAATAGATTTTTAGATGTCTAAACTTGAACCAACGCCATATTATCTAGGCATATTTTAGTATTTTACCAATAAAAAAAACCTTTTAGATCAAAATATTCACAAACATTCCAAAGAGGTTCATCGTGAGTTAGTGCAAGCAATATACGACGCCTTTAGAATCAAATTCAGCTTCTGCTGCTTTGAGGATACAAACGCTATTAAAACAGCCTTATTAGGAGTTAGTTGGGTCCCAACTACATTTAACACTAGCAATTAGAACACATGTTCTATTTTCAGAGCACGTTTCTTACCAGTTACAAGCAAATTCTATGGAATCGGCTTTGAAATTTCTTCTTGTCTTCATATCTGTCAAGGCTTTTTATGACTGCTTTCAAATACAAAAGCACGAAAACTGATTAAATTCAGATGACAAATGTCACGGAAATTGATGCCAATGAGACATGCTTCTGCAATAACAGCAAGCCTGGCTGTTTTTCATAATGACAAGAAATCACCAGATTTCCTGTCATTATGGCCAGATTTGAATCGTAAGGCGTGAGTTTTTAACATTACCTGATGTACGAAAACATGAGAAATAAAAATTAATAACTTAAAACGTGTGATTGCATAAAAACAGCGGGGGATGAAAAATGTCTGATTGAATACTGCTGTTAATTATACCCCTCTAGTACCCGAGCCCGGATAGACACGTTTGCTTGATTTAACGTGGAATAGGTACGCGGTTTCCGTTTTTGCGAGTACCATTAAGGTGTAAGTTCGATTCAGTTTCAGACACATGGAATAAGACCCGCTTATAGGGCAGCCAGAGATTCACAACACACATATTCAAACAAAGCAAGGACAAGGACAGAGAAAGTACATCCATGCCTGAGCCGAGTTCGAATCCGGGCCCTCTCCATCCCAGTCAGGCTTCTCTGACTACTGGACCAGATGGCCGGTCTTATTAGATACTTGAAATCAAAATTAAAAACTATCTTAATGGCGATGTAAATGTCTCATATGCCAAATTTTTGTCTAACAGTGAAATCAGTGACAGAAGTCGAAGCTTCCACAAAGTCTTTGTAAGATCATTAAAAGAAGATAACATGTGAATGTGTCACTGTTAATAAGTAATGTAGTTGTAGGATACTACACTAGAAAACAAGCATTATTAGCATTAGATCTAATTGCAATGCTGTACAATAGGGTGGAGCGAAAAACAAAAATGTTGGAATTTTATTCTGTAATACCCGGCAAAAGCTGTGCATGAGCAAGTACAAAACACATGTAAAATATTATAAAGTTTGAACAACTCTTTTAGGGTCCTACCAGGGCTTGAACTTCTCTAAAAATACGAAAAAATGTCGATTTTCAAAATTTTTTTGGAAAATATAAATAATCACCATTTTTGTTCTATAACCATTAACATGCTTCCTTTTAACACGCTTTTCATGCATCTTCAAAATTATTTACATTCTATTCAGTATTAAGTTCGTACATAAACCGTAAAATTCCGTGAAATTAACAAAAAATTGACTTTTTTTATCATTTTTTGCACATAGCAATAATTCTTCATTTGTGATCTAGATTCTATTTTTATGCAATGAATGGGAAAAATGCAGCTTTAAGTTGTAAATGCAATCATAGTTAGTTACATTAACAGCCCAGAACGCACCACTAGGAGGTAACTGCATTTCGGGTGTCATTCTGCATTTTCCATCCACCCAGCCACGTTGTTTACATATTTTCAACACCTTTATTGCACGGATGCAATTACTATCTGATGTTAAACAGGTTCCTTTTGAATCAAAGTTTGAAGTTTGACTCATGACTCAGTTTTCACATTGACGATTGCGAGCATAAAGTTTTTCATTTAAATTCATATCTATTGTCTCTTCCTTCAATAGCAATCTGCAGTTTCACTAACTAGTTTTGATCCCTTTAAACAGTCGGAGTGTAGAAGAGGTATACTTATTGAATCACTGATAAAATACAACTTGTTTTTGAAAAGTTGTCTTATTAACGTTGCAAGAACTCGGTAGAAGATACCAAAGCTTTAAAAACGGAAAAAAGTACTTGATGGACATTTTCAATGTAATACAGAAAGAAAAAAAGTGACCCTGATCTCACTATCAAAAATTGGAGACCTTTCAGTCATTAGCTTTTATTAATTCGAGCTAACAGAGTTGTGAAGCTGATGATTTTCAAGCTGAGTTTCTAATGAGATAAATATACTCGTCAGTTATAGCATTAAAAAATACGCTTCTGTACAGTTCAAGAAATTAGAAATTAAAAAAAAAAAGAAAGAAAATTTTCGTGAAAGAAAATTTCCATGGAGCTGTAATCATATTAAAAATTACACATTCTATAAAAGTTTAAAACTATAACAATAAATTGACCGGTCAAGACGTGTTTACTTTCCTCCCATTAATGATGTTAATTAAAAAATATCATAGTTTGAACTTCCAAAACTTAATATTGGTCATAAAAGTTATCATTTAGTTATCAAAGTGTTTTCTGATGTTGTATGCCTTTCCATAACCTTACTCCCTCACAGTTTGACTAATGTCCACTGCCATGGCCAATTACAAGTTCTCAAAATTAACAAAGCAGGCATTTCTTCAAACAGCGGTTCCACGAAGAAGAGAAGATCATCAATTAAATGAATTACAGATTGTGTAACTTTCATTATACACACAATTCCATGTTTCACGGAATTTTTTTCTTTTTTTAAATTGCTAATTTTTTGAACCATTATATTATTTAAAGATATAACTAACGAATATCTTCATCTCATTAGAAATTTATCTTGAAAATTAACAGATTTATAACTCTGTTAGCTCGAATTAACGAACGCTAATTTTCAATTTCAATTTCAATTTATTTCAATCAAGGCAATACAAACCATAAGCAAAAAATAGACATAACATAAGACGAATACAACAATAAATAGAGCACAAATACAGAAAAAAAGAACAAAATTAAAAAAAACAAACGTCAAGTATATACATCATAAACCAAAAAGCCCTGATTAAGTAAAGGGAGTAAAGGCTGTAAAAAAACAGCCTGACGAGCTCCCATCACTCAAAAGGGACAACATTTCGGGCAAATTAATGAATAGGAAAATAAAGTACTCATCTGAATTCATAAGAACATATATATACAGAAAGTAAAAACAATAGAGAAAAAAATATACAGATATACGAGTATATAAAAAAAACAATATAAACAAAGAAAAGAAAAACTTAAATTCAGAGCTAACGCAAGACATTGAGGATAAGTTAGTGTTCACAAATTAGTTTAAGTATAAGTTTAAGTGGAGCTAAGTATAATGCTTTTTAACCGTTTTTAAATAAATTTCTACTGTTAATGCATTTTAGGCTGTTTGGTAGAGAATTCCAGAATTTCGGTCTATAGGAATTAATGCCATTGAATAATAAATTTGTTTTTGCAAAAATTGGTAAAAGATCATCACGATGCTTAGTATGGTAATTATGAACCATTTCTCGCATTTCCACTATTTCCAAATTAAACCCATTATGGACTGAATCATACATAAAAAGACCAACATTATAATTATAAATTTGTTCAGCGTTCATTAAAAAACTTCTATTTATGTTACCAAATCTATTAGTCCTATTAACAATTCTTTGAAATCTATTTATTAAAACATTAATTCTGTTTAAATTATTTTTAGTTGTTTGACCCCAGGTAAGTATACCATAATTAATAACTGAGTAGATCATAGAAAAGTATAGGATGAACAAAACATTTACAGGAACTAAATTTGACACAAAGTTCATTAAACCTAAACTACGAGAAATCTTTTTTGAAACAAAATCAATGTGATTATCCCAGCGTAAATTATTTTGCAAATTAATCCCCAAAAAATTAATATTCTCTACATGTTGATAAGTTTTTCCAATCAACCTTAGTTCAAAATTGTCAATTTTCTTATTTTTCCAATGAAAGATAGTGAAATTAGTTTTGTCGTAGTTAACATACAATTTATTGGCATTAAACCATAACATAACTTTCTCTAATAAAACCTGACTTTTAGTTTTCAAAGAAACTACATCCTTTTCACCAACAAAAACAGATGTGTCATCAGCATAAGACAAAATTAAAGAATCTTTAGATAATAAGAAGATGTCATTTAAAAAGATAATGAATAACAGTGGACCCAATATTGAACCCTGAGGAACACCATACTTAACTGACAGCATTCTTGAGCATGAATTTCCTATGGAAACATACTGTTTTCTATTACTTAAATAACTACAAAGCAGATCAAAAGGTCCACCTCTTATACCATAAAATTTTAATTTGTGTAGTAATATATTATGGTCAATAACATCAAAAGCCTTAGTAAGATCAAGAAAAAAACCAAGTACAATATTTTTTTTGACATCAATTTCTTTCTGAATGTAATCAATTGCTCGAATTATAGCTACTTCAGTTGATTTATTTTTAGTAAAACCATATTGGTTATTTAAAAGTAAATTATTAGTGCAAAAATAGTTCCAAATCCTAGAATAAATTAACTTCTCAAGAATTTTAGCAAAGATGCAAGCAATAGAAATAGGTCTATAATTTTTAACATCATTGGGGTTACCTTTTTTTTTGAAAACAGGAATAACCTTACAGACTTTCAAATTATTCGGTATTATAAACTCAGAAAAAACACAATTAAATAACATTGTAAGTACAGGCGAAATTTCATTTTTAATATATTTTATTACTCTGGGGTGTATTCCATCATGCCCAGCTCCCTTAGAAATATTCAAATTATCAATTATCGTAGTAAGCTCAGCAGATGAAATTTCACCTAAATAAAAAGAATAAGGAACAGATCCAAATTTCTCTAAATACCCATAGAATGAGTTTTCATTAGAAGCACTGATATCATTGGTATTGATTAAATTATCAGTTATATTCAAAAAGTAATTATTTAAAATCTCTGCCTTATCAGCATCATTCACAACAGTTACATCATCATATTTTAAATCACTTATACCAGTAATATCGCATTGAACAGCACCTTTAACATTGACATCAATTTTCTTTAAATTATTCCAAATAGTTTTAGTTGACTTATCCACAGAAAATAGATTGCAATAAAATTGTTTCTTAACTCTCTTAATTTCCTTATTTACCCCATTTCTATAAGTCTTATAAATAACTAAATCTTCAAGTTTTCTAGTGTGAATAAATTTCTGATAGAGTTTATTCCTAAACTTAATCTTTCTCAATAAGTCAATATTCATCCAACACTTCCTCATTTTGTTCTTCTTTTTGAAGGCAGTATAAGGGAAAAAAATATTGTAAAAATCGGAAAAAGTTTTCAAAAAGGCATTGTAATTATCTTCAATATTACTAAAAATTAAGATATCCATCCAATTTATAGTAGATATGTAAATTCTGAAATTTTCAAGGGAATGTTGATTATAAAGCCTGGTCATAGGATAAGTACAGCCATTACGTTCATTAAATGTTTTATGATCGTTAAAAATTAATTTCTCATTAAGTTTAACAAAAACAGGAAAATGGTCAGAAATATCAGAAATAATTATACCAGCAAAAGCTTCATTGTTCAGGTAAGCTGAACCAGGATTATTATATCTTATAACATCAATATTGCTCAAATTTTCATGGTTAAAATCATACAAATTCTCATACAAGTTTGTAGCGATAATATCAATTAAAGTGGAGGTGTTATGAGTTACGCGTGTAGGCTTATCAATGAAGTTGGTGCAGCCATGAGATCTGAATAAGTCTTGAATCATATTAACGTGGTCATTTTTATCTAAGAAATCAATATTAAAGTCTCCAAATAAGCAAATTTGCTTTTTAACAACTTTAGAGTAATCACATAGTGAATCAAGAACAGAAAAAAAGGCAGTAAAGTCACCTTTAGGTGGTTTATATATAGTTGAAAATACAACATTATCAGATTCAACTGAGACAATCTCACAAAAATCAGTTATAAAAGTAAATTTAGTACAGGAATGAACATTTTTAAAATCATGCTTTACAAAAAGAGCTACTCCACCACCAATTTTATTAATTCTATTGATATAGTGACAATTAAAACCAGGAAAATAGGTAAATCCATCCAAAATTCCCCATGTCTCAGTTATTCCAATCAGTAAGATATCTCCAATATTATTAATTAAACTGTTTAATTCATCAACTTTAGATGCAATACTTCTTACATTAATATGCAGAATAGTGCAATATTTATTCTCATTTTGTGTATTAGTATTGGGATTTACGACTTGAGTGTTCAAACTTTCAATTGTAAAATACGCAGAGCTCATAATAAAAGCACAATTTACAATACGGGTAGAAATAAGGTCAAGGAAAAATATAAGAAAGCAACAACAACATAAAGAGTATCAGTAATGGACAAGTAACGACCACATCACCAAGTAATAAAAAATAGAAAAAATGCAAGAACCAGCAGCAACGTACAGAGTAAATCATCAATAAGAAAAGCAAGTCAACCAGCAATCACCAATAGAAATACAGAAGTCCATAGAAAGGCGTTTAAAAAAACAACAGTTATTGAGCATTTTTATCAGCTGCAATTAAGTTAACAAAATATTGCATTTCAGACAATTTTCTCAAAACCTTTACATTACCATCTTGTTGGACTAGTATATCGCCCCCTCTTGTCCAGCAATTAACATGAGAACTTCTCAGTTGTTTGTAAATGTTGTTTCTTGCTTTGGTTAGGTTCTCAAATACAGAAATGCCGGAAGATTTTAAAAGCTTCTTATTTTTAAACACTTTGTCACGATTTAGCATTCGAACAAATTTAACAATCAATGGTCTGGTTATAAATGATGCACCATCCTTATCTTTAGTTAAGGACTCTCTAGGTCTGCCAATTCTATGTATGTTGATAAAGTCAGAATGTAACAGTGATAAATTGAATTTTTCATTCATAAAATCAATTGCAACGATGTATGGATCTTCATTGTTATTTTCAGCGAGACCATTTATTATTAAAGACTGTTTACGTTCATACTGTTCTATAATGTCCAAGTTGTCTTCAAGACTGTTTATATTATTGTTCAAATCACTCACCTTTTGATTTAAGTCATTGAAAAGATCCATCCATTTTGTTTCCATTTTCTTTAGCTCTTCATTTAGTAGCGTATCTATAGTATTGGCCATTTCATTCGATTCCTTACCGGAAATCATCTGTTTAATATCGTTTTTCAGCTTACATGATAATTCTTCAAAATCGCGCTTCCAGTCTTGTTTTAACGCATGCAGGTCTCCAGAACTATCCATATGTTTAGATGACGTGGGTGTTATAGTTGTTAATGGGAGCTTACCCCTTCGAGACATTTTGAATAAAATAAGCCCAATAATACACTTTTGGGTAAAAGAAAATGCCTCAGAAACAGAGCTTATACATAATATGACCCTATACACCCGTATTCAGAAAAAAAAATTACATAGAAAACATAATATTACGAGAGCACAAAAAAAAAAAAAAAAAAAAACCACGACCAACGAAACGTAACGCCCTGTTGCGTTGACTGAAAGATCTACGATTTTTGATAGTGATATCAGGGTCACTTTTTTCTTTCTGTATTACATTGACTATGTCCATCAAGTGCTTTTACTCCTTTTTTAAATCCGTTTTTAAAGCTTCGATATCTTTCACCGAGTTCTTGCAACGTTAATAAGCTAACTTTTCAAAAACAAGTTGCACTTTATCAGTGATTCATTAAGTGTACCTCTTCTACACTCCGACTGTTTTAAAGGTTTAAAACTGGTTAGTGAGACGGTAGACTGCTATTGAAGGAAAAGACAAGATATGAATTTAAATGAAAAACTTTATGGCTCGCAATCATCAATGCCAAATTGAGTCATAAGTCTAACTTCAAACTTTGATTCAAAAGGAGAAACCTGTTTAACATCAGATAGTAATTGCATCCGTATGAATGTGTTGAAAATATGTAAACAACGTGGCTGGGTGGATGAAAAATTCAGAATGACACCAGAAATGCAGCTACCTCCTTGTAGTGCGTTCTGGGCTGTTAATATAACGAAGTATAATTCCATTTACAGCTAAAAGCTGCATTTTGCCCTTTCATTGCAAAAAAATGGTATCTGGATTACAAAAGAAGAATTGTTGCTATGTGCAAAAAATGGTAAAAAAAGTCAATTTTTAGTTAATTTCACGGAACTTTACGGTTTACGTACGAACTTTATACTGAATAGAATGTAAATAATTTTGAAGATGCATAAAAAGAGTTAAAAGGAAGTATTTTAATGGTATAAGAACAAAAATGGTAATAATTTATAGTTTCCAAAAAATTTTAGAAAATTGACATTTATTCTTATTTTTAGAGAAATTCAAGCCCTGGTAGGACCCTAAAGGAGTTGTTCCAACTTGATAATATTTTACATGTGTTTTGTATTTACGCATGCACAGCTTTTGCCGGGTATTACAGAATAAAATTCCAAAATTTTTGTTTTTCGCTCCACCCTACTGTACAATGGAATGCTTGCATACGCTGGAACAAAGGATATTAAGTATTAATTTGAAATCTTTCAACACGACAAAAGTGTGTGGTGAACAGCCGATCTTCTCTCCCCCCCCCCCCACCTTTCCCTTTTAGGCTGGATGAGTCATCCACTTAGAAACTGAATAATTACTTCTTATCCAAACTTTGGATGGCGAGAGTTAGTGATGCTTCGAACCGCAAAATGTGCGGTATTACTTCTTGATGCTGTGTGGAAATTTCTAATATGGTGATCTTAAATTGTAAATATCTTGTAATTATGTAATAATATAAATAGTTAACACTAGAACCGCGGAAGGGGTCAATTTGACCCAAAGCGAAGTTCAATTTACCACCACGCGAAAAGTATGAATCGAAGAAACAATTCCTTTTATGACTTTTAATTATTTGAGGGGAAGAGTGTTTTTCCAGATTTAAAAATTTTTGGCATTTGTATTTTTTTAGTTATTAGCACTTATACCTAGAACCGCGGTGAGGGTCAATATGACCCTCGAGAAATATTGAAGTACTAATGACTGAAAACGTACATTTTCTGGTCAGCAACTGTAACATATTTCTTCCTCACCTAAGAATTTCTGAAATGGAATACATAGGCAGTAATTTAGCTGGAGAGGGGTTAGGTGGGCGGCAATAGCCCCTCCCCCCCAAATTTGAATAATTTATATTTTTACATATAATTCGGTGTTGTTTTCAGCTAAAATTTGTATTCAGCACGCACCCAATTCCACCCCCCCCTTGAAAAATTAGAAATGGTGGGCGGGGGGGGGGGTACCTAGCCAATTCCCTTTAACTGAAACATATGCATTTTGATCGGTTGGTTTTGAGCCTTATGATTGGTTTGAAACTTAGGCTACATTTGAACGCGATAAAAAAATTACAAGGGAAATATTTTATTCTGTATATAAGAAATACTTCCGTAATCAGACTATCCAGGAAGCTATAAAATATTCAAAACAACTATCTTTGAAGTATTTAGAAGGTCATGGTAATGATGAAACTGTTTTACTTTTGAGAAGTTGAAAGTAAAGATTACAGGTGATGCCCTTGTAAACTCTGTTCTTTCTCATCGCAGAAATTATGAAAACATATTGAACTTTTAAAAAAAAATGATTCGGGAAAAAATACACGTACGGAAAGAAATTTAAAAATAAAATCAACAATAACATTTAAAGTGAGAAAATAGTAATTTGACAAAGAGGAGAGAGTTTTGAACTTCTTTCATATTGGAACAAAAGATATGATTTTTGAAGGAAGAAGGGGGACAACACCCAATACTAAACGCAGTATTATCTACAGTCCTTTACGTGTTTTTATTCTTGTTATGAAGAAATTGGTATTGAAGTACATGAGGAATTGCACTGAAGATGAAACATATCGGCTGCTAAATATCATTGAAGTAAAGGGAAAGACGTAACGTAAAAGCACACACCGTAAATTACTGATCTGGAGTACTAAAAAGTAACATTAGAAGAAATAAATATTTTCATATCAATTTTGATTATATATACCTTTTGACTATATATTTGACCTAAAATATTTCTTGCAAAAAACCTCCAACTTCATAGTTTGGGACCAAAGGAATGCAGATCATATTTTTTCCAGAATGCATTGCTAAGGAACTAAGATCATGGA
>JAXGGA010020548.1:12500-18084 GCA_038373865.1 Uloborus plumipes | reverse complement strand
TGCAATTTTTTTTTTTTTCAAGAACGTTTCCTTTTTCTACACGAAAATCTCGTAAGATAAAATATTCAGAAGAAGTGACAGCGTAAAAGAAAAATGAAGCAAGCGTCAAGTCAATGGAATTTCCTTTAGGAAACTAGAAATAAAAGTCGTCACACTACCCCAAAGAAAAAGCTTTTATTTTGGCGCCTTTGAGTTACTTTTAAAAGTTGTCCTTTCATGTACTTATTGAATGCATTCTTTCATAGCTGCATTCTGTAATACACGAAGGTCGTTCCGAACAATTAAGTAAACATTGTTTTAATTATGTTGCTGTTGAGTGAAGTGTTTGTGTAAGTTCTCTCGAGGTTTAAAAAAGAAAAAGAAAGTCCTCATTTTAAACGATATACAGAGCTTCATACTAAATGAAATTTCGTTCGTTCTAAGTTGTTTTATTTCAGAATACGGCTGCGATTTCAAATCAATATCTCCTGAATATATTTTGATTAACGCTAAGCTTGAATTTCTCATTGAAAATTTGTAATTTGCAATCACCAAACTGCTGGAAGGATGAACGAAAAATGTATCATGCTAAAACTAGTACATTAACTAATTTAGTCAGAGGCGGATCAAGTGAAGTGGGGGCCCCAAGCGGTAAAAGTTTTAAGGGCCCCCCCTCCACCCCACTCTAAAATCTCCCTTCCCCCGATTAAAAAAAACCAATACAGTTTAACAATATTTTTTATTTTCATACCTCATATAAATTTTCGTCTAGATTTAATTGCAGCATAATTATTAATTATGGTTTCCGTGTCGACGCGGTTCAACAGTTCCTGTTCAATATACAGTCCATAATTGTATCACAAAAAGTGCACGGAAAATCAGTTGCTCCCAGACTACACGCTCAACTCAACATTCTTTTGAAATCTACCACGCTAAAAAGCAGAATGAAACACAGTTGAAAATTGGAATGTTCTCGAACATTCCAAAAGAAAAACCGTTATGCCTTGCACATATTAAATCAAAACAGTGGCAGTTAGAATTCTGTACTAAGTGCAGGGACGTCATTTCAAATTTTTCCAAGGGGGGGGGGGGCAAAGGGTAAAAACACAATACAATTTCACCAGAAAACAACAAAAACCACGCCCACTTATATGTAAATACATTGATTTCTCGAAGTCGGGGGGGGGGACGGCAAATGCCCCCCCCCCCCTAAATGACGGGCCTGACTAAGTGGAACAAATTAGCCTGCGTAGTGACGTCATAAAGTAAACAGAAAAGCTATTTTTAGCCCAGCCAGTAATAAAACTATGACATCGAATTTAAATTAGAGGTGAAACAAATTTGGGGACTCCTAAACCGGATCATATTGGATTATATTTATTAATCTGATAACGGCTGTAAAAGAAAAGGGGAAAAAAAACGGTATAAAGCAGTGCCCATGTGCGGTCGCTCGCTGGTATTTTAATTTCACATTAGCTACCAGTCTTTGCTCTATAAGATGATTTTTGCCTCCTCCAACTCTAGTCCTGGATCTGACAGCACTTCTGTAGGAATGTTTGAGTACGGAGAATTTTTTTTCAAAAATGTTTAGTAGGTGCCCTAGGAAGTATTTTGGACTCGGGTGGACATCCGCCACCTGGTGCATTTTTTTGCTATGACGTCATCAAAGATGGCGGCCATTTTGGCTCTCATAAATGCTAAAAAATGCCCAGCACTTCTGCAGGAAATTTAAAAATTGAGAATTTCTTTTCAAAAATGTTTAGTAGGTGTCCTAGAAAGTATTTTAGACTCGGGTGGACATCCGTCTCCTGGTACATTTTCCTGTTATGACGTCATCAAAGATGGCGGCCACTCGATCCTATAATGGCTCATATCTATGTTACTACTGGACCGATTTGCATGAAAATTGCGATTTTTTTTACTTATTTGTCTGATGCTATTTGTCTTCAAGCTGCACTGTTAGAAATTTATTCGAAAAAATAATTGAAAATAAATTTATTGATTTTTTTTCTTTTTTTTTTTTCATTTTTAACTACCAAGACTTAACCATAAAAAATGGTGTTAACCCTTTTATTTTCACGAGAAAATGCTAATTTACCGCTGCTTGCATACCAAAAGATGCAGCCAGTGGCGTACGCAGACAAATCATTTCAGGGGGGGGGGGCTGAGTCAAGACTCTTTGCGAGCGAGGTGGGGGAGCACCTCATGAAATGTAGCTAAGAAAAGTAAATGTCTCGAATTTCTGCTTTAATGCCTATTTAAGTCGACAAAAATACATCATTAAAAACAACTTTTTTGTCATTAAAATTATTGTGAAGAAAGCGTTTTGATAGACACAGAGAATGATAAATTTAAATTGAAAAAAAATTCTTCATTGAAAGAGGTGTTGCTGAAACACTTATTTGCAATATTTTGGCAAATTAACGCTCTAATAATGTTAATTTTGCAGTTTATTTTACTATTGTTCCCAATACTGGGTTTTAATTCAATTTGCTGAAATTTATTTAGCAGAATTATATGACCGTAAAACATTAACTGTGTGTGTGTGTGTGTGTGTGTGTTGTATTTCTAAAACATAGATTTACAATAAAAATGAACAAAATGGAATGATAGGATAATTATAAACATGACGTACAGTAAAGTAGAAAGTAGACATGTCAAAAAAAATCTTTTAGTTTTGTCCTACACTTAACTATCTGTTCTAAAAGCTTTTCTCGTTTTGGTATTTCAAAAAAAAAAAGGGGGGGGGGGAATTTAGAAAAAAAATCTGAAAGCTTGCATTTTAAAAATTCGTTTCAGAAATTTCGGAGGGGGCTGCAGCCCTATCAGCCCAACCCCTGAGTACGCCACTGGATGCAGCTGTGTTACAAAATAGTAAAAGGTCCTGCTCGTCCAAGCGATAGCAAGGAAAATTTAAACTTAATTAAAATAGAGGCGAATGAGAAGAAATACGAAAATTCAAACATGTTGTATCAGTTTAGGAGAGTTACTTGATTCTTTTACACAGTTCTGATGGTTGTTGTTGATTATGATTTTTCCCCTCTGAAAACATTCGAAGAACCGGTTTTACCATCCTGTAAATTCAGTTTTGAAGAAAATCCACAGTAACAACAATTTTGATTTTTGCTAATGAATCTATACCATATAAATTACCATGCAACTATTTACACAACTCAAATGAATTTCAATCGTGTCCTCAACCAGCTGGGCCAGAACCAATAGCGTACATAGTCTTAAGTGCGCCCCCTTGCTATATTTGTAAGTGCACCTCCACTTCCCTGTTAAACTATAAGAATTTTTTTCCCGTGTAACTCATAGTGCTATTTTTCAGGAAGGTGCGCCCTCAAACCTCATGCCCCCCCCCTGCTCCGTGGGGGTTTTGGGGTGCTATGTACGCCACTGGCCAGAACTATCTACCAGCAACCTATGACGAAGGTGTGTACACGTTATCGTATGTGATGTTCAACTAAACATTCCAGATAAGTTTGCAAATATTGTAAAGGGGTTGGGTGCATTCCGAACGGCAACAATTGTAATATGCTGCTTAGGAAAATTTCTTTGAAAAGGTCTAATATCCGATGTGTTTATTGAATCGGACATGATATTGGAACTAACCACGATTTTGTCCAAAAGAGAAATGGTTTGAACATCTACCATGAATTTTCTTAGAAGCAAACTCTGAACTTAGATGCAAAGCTGTCTCAATGTTTAAATAAGAACTGTTAGAAAGTTCATATTTAAACATTGTAAACAGACTTGTTTAATCTACTTCCCAATACATCACACTGACAAAAACACTGGCTTCAAAAGATACAATGAAAAATATATTAAACTTATTTAATACTGGTGACTGAAGACATACTGGAGACTGTACTTTATACGATACGAGGGAAAAAGAGTCAAGATCGCTCAAGCTCCATTCTTAAAGCCATATTGGCAGTATTTCCTTGCAACAAAACACAAAATGCTTGTACTACTACAAGGAAAGACAGTAAAAAGAAGTCAAACAGTCAGCATCACCGATCTCACCTCATGATGCGAAAACTTTTAGCTCGTTCCTCTGACGTGGAAGAGCTCTTTCAGTATGAACTATCTGAAAACTGATGCTACGTGTGTATATGAACATTAGAAATTCGTTGTATAATTTTACAAAACAATGGGGTCGCATCTGTTAAAAGATGCTAGACACACAGATAAGGTCTAATACGCGCGGTAACAATATGATAACAGAAAATTGTTGTTTCATGAAACTCTTGGCAATAGAGGTGAAATGTCCTGTTATATATAGTGAAACCTTTCTATCATCGAATAGGTGTATGTCAGATGACAGTGAAACAGTATAAAACTTGCCAGTTTTTGACAGCAGTTCGGCCATGGTTGTTTAGGATTTGTTGTATTGGCTGGTATGGGTATTGGGCAGATCTCTCAGTTGTCGGGAGTGGTCGCGGGATAGGGCTGCTGCTAGGTCTGTGTAGAATTGTGTAGGCAGTTCTTGGGGGGTATGTGGTCACCTAGAGTTTGGGGATCACGAAATGTGCGAGAGCCAGGGATTTTAGCAGTGTTTGGTTGGTGATGTGTGACAGGGTGTGTGGTGCTGGTACTGGGTGGGCTGTACGCTGCCGGTCGATAACTGAGTTAGAGGGCCGGGGGATGGTTGTGGTTTGTATTGTGTGTCAGGTCGTAGGGGATGTTGTCTCGGTGGACAGGTAATTGGCGGGAGTGATGTGGTATGCATAGTCGGCGTGTCATAGGTAGGGGAGAGGTTGTGACGGGTGGTTTGGGATAGTGGGTGGCTGAAGCGATGAGTTAGTGGTGGGTGGAGTGTGTGGTGTGGTGTGATGGTTTGTGTATGGTAGGGTGAGGGGCCGTTAGGGGTGGGGGGGGCTGGGGGGATTCTCTGTGGTAGTTTGTCGTCAGAGTGGTTGGGATGTGTGGTTTTCGTCAGGCAGCGGTTCATGTGCTCCTAGTTGTGGCGTGGGTTTTATTGATGGGGTCAGAGTGAAAATGGTGGGGTGGGTGGTTAAAGGGTTATAGGGTGGTGTTGGGGGTTGTTCGGGGGGGTGGGGGGGCTTGGGGGGGGGGGATGGGGGGGGGGTGGTGGGGGGGGGGGGGGGGGGGGGGGGGGGGGGGGTGGGTGGGGGTGGGGGGGGGGGGGGGGGGTGGGGGTGGGGGGGTGGGGGTGGTAGGGTTATGGGGGTGGGGGTTGATTGGTGGGGTTATCGTATGTGTTAGATTTGGTGGGGCGTGGTTGTGGGTGGATTGGTGTTCTGGAGGTTGGGGGTGGGGTGGGGTGTGGGGGTGTGTTTATTGGTGGGGTTCTGGAGTAGTGTTGGGGTATGGGGGGGGGGGGGGGGGGGGGGGGGTGGTGTTGGTGGGGGTTTGGGGTGGGTGTGTTGTGGGTGTTCTGGGTTTGGCGTTGGGTTGGTGTTGGTTATGTGTTGGTGCTTTGTTTGGGGGTGGGGTGTGGTATAGGTAGTGGTGGGGGGGTGATTGTTTTGGGTTTGGTGGGTTTTGTGCTTTGTGGGGGGTTGTGTTGTTTGTGGGGGTGCGGGTGTGTTGGTTGTTATTGTGGTCTTGTGGGGTGATGGGGTGGGTTGGTGTGGTT
>JAXGGA010020548.1:0-7500 GCA_038373865.1 Uloborus plumipes | reverse complement strand
TTTTTTTTTTTTTTTTTTTTTTTTTTTTTTTTTTTTTTTTTTTTTTTTTTTTTTGTTTTTTTTTTTTTTTTTTTTTTTTTTTTTTTTTTTTTTTTTTTTTTTTTTTTTTTTTTTTTTTTTTTGTTTTTTTTTTTTTTTTTTTTTTTTTTTTTTTTTTTTTTTTTTTTTTTTTTTTTTTTTTTTTTTTTTTTTTGTTTTTTTTTTTTTTTTTTTTTTTTTTTTTTTTTTTTTTTTTTTTTGTTTTTTTTTTTTTTTTTTTTTTTTTTTTTTTTTTTTTTTTTTTTTTTTTTGTTTTTTTTTTTTTTTTTTTTTTTTTTTTTTTTTTTTTTTTTTTTTTTTTTTTTTTTTTTTTTTTTTTTTTTTTTTTTTTTTTTTTTTTTTTTTTTTTTTTTTTTTTTTTTTTTTTTTTTTTTTTTTTTTTTTTTTTTTTTTTTTTTTTTTTTTTTTTTTTTTTTATTTTTTTTTTTT
Organism: Uloborus plumipes; assembly: GCA_038373865.1. NCBI lineage: Eukaryota > Metazoa > Arthropoda > Arachnida > Araneae > Uloboridae > Uloborus > Uloborus plumipes. The sequence goes on along the minus strand of JAXGGA010020548.1, from coordinate 7,032 downwards.
TTTTTTTTTTTTTTTTTTTTTTTTTTTTTTTTTTTTTGTTTTTTTTTTTTTTTTTTTTTTTTTTTTTTTTTTTTTTTTTTTTTTTTTTTTTTTTTTTTTTTTTTTATTTTTTTTTTTTTTTTTTTTTTTTTTTTTTTTTTTTTTTTTTTTTTTTTTTTTTTTTTTTTTTTTTTTTTTTTTTTTTTTTTTTTTTTTTTTGTTTTTTTTTTTTTTTTTTTTTGTTTTTTTTTTTTTTTTTTTTTTTTTTTTTTTTTTTTTTTTTTTTTTTTTTTTTTTTTTTTTTTTTTTTTTTTTTTTTTTTTTTTTTTTTTTTTTTTTTTTTTTTTTTTTTTTTTTTTTTTTTTTTTTTTTTTTTTTTTTTTTTTTTTTTTTTTTTTTTTTTTTTTTTTTTTTTTTTTTTTTTTTTTTTTTTTTTTTTTTTTTTTTTTTTTTTTTTTTTTTTTTTTTTTTTGTTTTTTTTTTTTTTTTTTTTTTTTTTTTTTTTTTTTTTTTTTTTTTTTTTTTTTTTTTTTTTTTTTTTTTTTTTTTTTTTTTTTTTTTTTTTTTTTTGTTTTTTTTTTTTTTTTTTTTTTTTTTTTTTTTTTTTTTTTTTTTTTTTTTTTTTTTTTTTTTTTTTTTTTTTTTTTTTTTTTTTTTTTTTTTTTTTTTTTTTTTTTTTTTGTTTTTTTTTTTTTTTTTTTTTTTTTTTTTTTTTTTTTTTTTTTTTTTTTTTTTTTTTTTATTTTTTTTTTTTTTTTTTTTTTTTTTTTTTTTTTTTTTTTTTTTTTTTTTTTTTTTTTTTTTTTTTTTTTTTTTTTTTTTTTTTTTTTTTTTTTTTTTTTTTTTTTTTTTTTTTTTTTTTGTTTTTTTTTTTTTTTTTTTTTTTTTTTTTTTTTTTTTTTTTGTTTTTTTTTTTTTTTTTTTTGTTTTTTTTTTTTTTTTTTTTTTTTTTTTTTTTTTTTTTTTTTTTTTTTTTTTTTTTTTTTTTTTTTTTTTTTTTTTGTTTTTTTTTTTTTTTTTTTTTTTTTTTTTTTTTTTTTTTTTTTTTGTTTTTTTTTTTTTTTTTTTTTTTTTTTTTTTTTTTTTTTTTTTGTTTTTTTTTTTTTTTTTTTTTTTTTTTTTTTTTTTTTTTTTTTTTTTTTTTTTTTTTTTTTTTTTTTTTTTTTTTTTTTTTTTTTTTTTTTTTTGTTTTTTTTTTTTTTTTTTTTTTTTTTTTTTTTTTTTTTTTTGTTTTTTTTTTTTTTTTTTTTTTTTTTTTTTTTTTTTTTTTTTTTTTTTTGTTTTTTTTTTTTTTTTTTTTTTTTTTTTTTTTTTTTTTTTTTTTTTTTTTTTTTTTTTTTTTTTTTTTTTTTTTTTTTTTTTTTTTTTTTTTTTTTTTTTTTTTTTTTTTTTTTTTTTTTTTTTTTTTTTTTTTTTGTTTTTTTTTTTTTTTTTTTGTTTTTTTTTTTTTTTTTTTTTTTTTTTTTTTTTTTTTTTTTTTTTTTTTTTTTTTTTTTTTTTTTTTTTTTTTTTTTTTTTTTTTTTTTTTTTTTTTGTTTTTTTTTTTTTTTTTTTTTTTTTTTTTTTTTTTTTTTTTTTTTTTTTTTTTTTTTTTTTTTTTTTTTTTTTTTTTTTTTTTGTTTTTTTTTTTTTTTTTTTTTTTTTTTTTTTTTTTTTTTTTTTTTTTTTTTTTTTTTTTTTTTTTTTTTGTTTTTTTTTTTTTTTTTTTTTTTTTTTTTTTTTTTTTTTTTTTTGTTTTTTTTTTTTTTTTTTTTTTTTTTTTTTTTTTTTTTTTTTTTTTTTTTTTTTTTTTTTTTTTTTTTTTTTTTTGTTTTTTTTTTTTTTTTTTTTTTTTTTTTTTTTTTTTTTTTTTTTTTTTTTTTTTTGTTTTTTTTTTTTTTTTTTTTTTTTTTTTTTTTTTTTTTTTTTTTTTTTTTTTTTTTTTTTTTTTATTTTTTTTTTTTTTTTTTTTTTTTTTTTTTTTTTTTTTTTTTTTTTTTTTTTTTTTTTTTTTTTTTTTTTTTTTTTTTTTATTTTTTTTTTTTTTTTTTTTTTTTTTTTTTTTTTTTTTTTTTTTTTTTTGTTTTTTTTTTTTTTTTTTTTTTTTTTTTTTTTTTTTTTTTTTTTTTTTTTTTTTTTTTTTTTTTTTTTTTTTTTTTTTGTTTTTTTTTTTTTTTTTTTTTTTTTTTTTTTTTTTTTTTTTTTTTTTTTTTTTTTTTTTTTTTTTTTTTTTTTTGTTTTTTTTTTTTTTTTTTTTTTTTTTTTTTTTTTTTTTTGTTTTTTTTTTTTTTTTTTTTTTTTTTTTTTTTATTTTTTTTTTTTTTTTTTTTTTTTTTTTTTTTTTTTTTTTTTTTTTTTTTTTTTTTTTTTTTTTTTTTTTTTTTTTTTTTTTTTTTTTTTTTTTTTTTATTTTTTTTTTTTTTTTTTTTTTTTTTTTTTTTTTTTTTTTTTTTTTTTTTTTTTTTTTTTTTTTTTTTTTTTTTTTTTTTTTTTTTTTTTTTTGTTTTTTTTTTTTTTTTTTTTTTTTTTTTTTTTTTTTTTTTTTTTTTTTTTTTTTTTTTTTTTTTTTTTTTTTTTTTTTTTTTTTTTTTTTTGTTTTTTTTTTTTTTTTTTTTTTTTTGTTTTTTTTTTTTTTTTTTTTTTTTTTTTTTTTTTTTTTTTTTTTTTTTTTTTTTTTTTTTTTTTTTTTTTTTTTTTTTTTTTTTTTTGTTTTTTTTTTTTTTTTTTTTTTTTTTTTTTTTTTTTTTTTTTTTTTTTTTTTTTTTTTTTTTTTTTTTTTGTTTTTTTTTTTTTTTTTTTTTTTTTTTTTGTTTTTTTTTTTTTTTTTTTTTTTTTTTTTTTTTTTTTTTTTTTTTTTTTTTTTTTTTTTTTTTTTTTTTTTTTTTTTTTTTTTTTTTTTTTTTTTTTTTTTTTTTTTTTTTTTTTTTTTTTTTTTTTTTTTTTTTTTGTTTTTTTTTTTTTTTTTTTTTTTTTTTTTTTTTTTTTTTTTTTTTTTTTTTTTTTTTTGTTTTTTTTTTTTTTTTTTTTTTTTTTTTTTTTTTTTTTTTTTTTTTTTTTTTTTTTTTTTTTGTTTTTTTTTTTTTTTTTTTTTTTTTTTTTTTTTTTTTTTTTTTTTTTTTTTTTTTTTTTTTTTTTTTTTTTTTTTTTTTTTTTTTTTTTTTTTTTTTTTTTTTTTTTTTTTTTTTTTTTTTTTTTTTTTTTTTTGTTTTTTTTTTTTTTTTTTTTTTTTTTTTTTTTTTTTTTTTTTTTTTTTTTTTTTTTTTTTTTTTTTTTTTTTTTTTTTTTTTTTTTTTTTTTTTTTTTTTTTTTTTTTTTTTTTTTTTTTTTTTTTTTTTTTTTTTTTTTTTTTTTTTTTTTTTTTTTTTTTTTTTTTTTTTTTTTTTTTTTTTTTTTTTTTTTTTGTTTTTTTTTTTTTTTTTTTTTTTTTTTTTTTTTTTTTTTTTTTTTTTTTTTTTTTTTTTTTTTTTTTTTTTTTTTTTTTTTTTTTTTTTTTTTTTTTTTTTTTTTTTTTTTTTTATTTTTTTTTTTTTTTTTTTTTTTTTTTTTTTTTTTTTTTTTTTTTTTTTTTTTTTTTTTTTTTTTTTTTTTTTTTTTTTTTTTTTTGTTTTTTTTTTTTTTTTTTTTTTTTTTTTTTTTTTTTTTTTTTTTTTTTTTTTTTTGTTTTTTTTTTTTTTTTTTTTTTTTTTTTTTTTTTTTTTTTTTTTTTTTTTTTTTTTTTTTTTTTTTTTTTTTTTTTTTGTTTTTTTTTTTTTTTTTTTTTTTTTTTTTTTTTTTTTTTTTTTTTTTTTTTTTTTTTTTTTTTTTTTTTTTTTTTTTTTTTTTTTTTTTTTTTTTTTTTTTTTTTTTGTTTTTTTTTTTTTTTTTTTTTTTTTTTTTTTTTTTTTTTTTTTTTTTTTTTTTTTTTTTTTTTTTTTTTTTTTTTTTTTTTTTTTTTTTTTTGTTTTTTTTTTTTTTTTTTTTTTTTTTTTTTTTTTTTTTTTTTTTTTTTTTTTTTTATTTTTTTTTTTTTTTTTTTTTTTTTTTTTTTTTGTTTTTTTTTTTTTTTTTTTTTTTTTTTTTTTTTTTTTTTTTTTTTTTTTTTTTTTTTTTTTTGTTTTTTTTTTTTTTTTTTTTTTTTTTTTTTTTTTTTTTTTTTTTTTTTTTTTTTTTTTTTTTTTTTTTTTTTTTTTTTTTTTTTTTTTTTTTTTTTTTTTTGTTTTTTTTTTTTTTTTTTTTTTTTTTTTTTTTTTTTTTTTTTTTTTTTTTTTTTTTTTTTTTTTTTTTTTTTTTTTTTTTTTTTTTTTTTTTTTTTTTTTTTTTTTTTTTTTTTTTTTTTATTTTTTTTTTTTTTTTTTTTTTTTTTTTTTTTTTTTTTTTTTTTTTTTTTTTTTTTTTTTTTTTTTTTTTTTTTTTTTTTTTTTTTTTTTTTTTTTTTTTTTTTTTTTTTTTTTTTTTTTTTTTGTTTTTTTTTTTTTTTTTTTTTTTTTTTTTTTTTTTTTTTTTTTTTTTTTTTTTTTTTTTTTTTTTTTTTTTTTTTTTTTTTTTTTTTGTTTTTTTTTTTTTTTTTTTTTTTTTTTTTTTTTTTTTTTTTTTTTTTTTTTTTTTTTTTTTTTTTTTTTTTTTTTTTTTTTTTTTTTTTTTTTTTTTTTTTTTTTTTTTTTTTTTTTTTGTTTTTTTTTTTTTTTTTTTTTTTTTTTTTTTTTTTTTTTTTTTTTTTTTTTTTTTTTTTTTTGTTTTTTTTTTTTTTTTTTTTTTTTTTTTTTTTTTTTTTTTTTTTTTTTTTTTTTTTTGTTTTTTTTTTTTTTTTTTTTTTTTTTTTTTTTTTTTTTTTTTTTGTTTTTTTTTTTTTTTTTTTTTTTTTTTTTTTTTTTTTTGTTTTTTTTTTTTTTTTTTTTTTTTTTTTTTTTTTTTTTTTTTTTTTTTTTTTTTTTTTTTTTTGTTTTTTTTTTTTTTTTTTTTTTTTTTTTTTTTTTTTTTTTTTTTTTTTTTTTTTTTTTTTTTTTTTTTTTTTTTTTTTTTTTTTTTTTTTTTTTTTTTTTTTTTTTTTGTTTTTTTTTTTTTTTTTTTTTTTTTTTTTTTTTTTTTTTTTTTGTTTTTTTTTTTTTTTTTTTTTTTTTTTTTTTTTTTTTTTTTTTTTTTTTTTTTTTTTTTTTGTTTTTTTTTTTTTTTTTTTTTTTTTTTTTTTTTTTTTTTTTTTTTTTTTTTTTTTTTTTTTTTTTTTTTTTTTTTTTTTTTTTTTTTTTTTTTTTTTTTTTTTTTTTTTTTTTTTTTTTTGTTTTTTTTTTTTTTTTTTTTTTTTTTTTTTTTTTTTTTTTTTTTTTTTTTTTTTTTTTTTTTTTGTTTTTTTTTTTTTTTTTTTTTTTTTTTTTTTTTTTTTTTTTTTTTTTTTTGTTTTTTTTTTTTTTTTTTTTTTTTTTTTTTTTTTTTTTTTTTTTTTTTTTTTTTTTTTTTTTTTTTTTTTTTTTTTTTTTTTTTTTATTTTTTTTTTTTTTTTTTTTTTTTTTTTTTTTTTTTTTTTTTTTGTTTTTTTTTTTTTTTTTTTTTTTTTTTTTTTTTTTTTTTTTTTTTTTTTTTTTTTTTGTTTTTTTTTTTTTTTTTTTTTTTTTTTTTTTTTTTTTTTTTTTTTTTTTTTTTTTTTTTTTTTTTTTTTTTTTTTTTTTTTTTTTTTTTTTTTTTTTTTTTTTTTTTTTTTTTTTGTTTTTTTTTTTGTTTTTTTTTTTTTTTTTTTTTTTTTTTTTTTTTTTTTTTTTTTTTTTTTTTTTTTTTTTTTTTTTTTTTTTTTTTTTTTTTTTTTTTTTTTTTTTTTTTTTTTTTTTTTTTTTTTTTTTTTTTTTTTTTTGTTTTTTTTTTTTTTTTTTTTTTTTTTGTTTTTTTTTTTTTTTTTTTTTTTTTTTTTTTTTTTTTTTTTTTTTTTTTTTTTTTTTTTTTTTTTTTTTTTTTTTTTTTTTTTTTTTGTTTTTTTTTTTTTTTTGTTTTTTTTTTTTTTTTTTTTTTTTTTTTTTTTTTTTTTTTTTTTTTTTTTTTTTTTTTTTTTTGTTTTTTTTTTTTTTTTTTTTTTTTTTTTTTTTTTTTTTTTTTTTTTTTTTTTGTTTTTTTTTTTTTTTTTTTTTTTTTTTTTTTTTTTTTTTTTTGTTTTTTTTTTTTTTTTTTTTTTTTTTTTTTTTTTTTTTTTTTTTTTTTTTTTTTTTTTTTTTTTTTTTTTTTATTATGTGTGGGGATTTAATTATTTTGGGGGGGGGGGGGGGTGGGGGGTTGTTTGATGGGAATTAGGTGTTGGGGGGGTTTGATTGGGGTTGTTAGTAATAAATGGTTGGTGGGGGGTGGGGGAGAATGGGTTGGGGGGATGATTGTGATTGGTGGTGTTTGAATGGGTGTTTGTATATTTTTTTTGGTGAGGGGATTTGTTGTTTTGTGTAGGGAAATAGATTTGGGTGTTGGGGTTTGGTGGTTTTGGTTTAGGTTTGGTTATTATTTTTTTGGTATAGATAGGATATTTTGGAGGAGTGTAATGGGAGGATGGTGGTAGATTTGTTTTTTTTTGGAAAATTTTTATATGGTGAGTGGGAATGAAAGTGTGGGAGTGGGGAGTTGGGGAATAGAGGGTATGAAGGTGGTTTGTTTTTTTATTTGGATGGATTGTGTGTGTTTGTGTGTTTTTTATGTGGTAGTGTTATGCGGTGGATTATGGATATTGTTTTGTGTGATACTAATGGGTGAGCCTAATTCTTTTGTATGTAGTTAATTTGAACTGTTGGATGTCCACTCGTTAGAGCCGATTTCATGATGAAAATAAATAGTATTTTTGTCTTGGAAATTGCAGACAGACTTACAGTTTTAGGCTGTTTATTCCACTTTATGCTTGTTCTGTGATTCTAACTTTTCTTTGTGATTATACAGATATTTTTAAAGGCTTATTTTATGTCCACTCTGTTAAACAAAGTGATCAAAATATTTAAAATCCTTTCATAAATGAGTCATGTACTAGTTATTTACACTTCATTATACACAAATAAATGGAAACTCAATAAAAAAAATATGATTAGTTGGTGGAAATTATTTAAATTGATAATCTTAAGTATAAGAGTTTCAGACATG
>JAXGGA010020547.1:0-18085 GCA_038373865.1 Uloborus plumipes | reverse complement strand
TTTTTTTTTTTTCAACTAAATACACAGTCAACTCATAATTAAGTAATGAATTGCAATGAAGATAGTTCAGAGTACCTCTGTGATTTTTTTCATTTTGCTGAAGGATTATTAAGACATAAAAAGGACTGTGACCAGGAATTACCCCAGAAACTTGCTGACCAGGAATTGCCCCGGGTGACCCTACCCACTGCATGTTTTTATCTCAGAGACATTTTTAAATGTATAAGATTTTAATTTTATACTTCGCAACAAATATGAAAAGTTTGATTTTTTACACAGAATAGTTGAATTTGGTCTGCAATTAATCTTAAAATCGGGGCGAGGGGGAGAAGAGGCCTCGCAACATTTATTCGCCCGCACTCTTAATTTTGTTCTTGCTACGCCACTGGTCTAAATAAACTGCGCGGCAAAAAGTAAAAAACAGGGCCGTCATTTCAAGTTTTTCCAAAGGGGGGCAAAGGGTCCAAACACAATGCAATTTCATCGGAAAACACCCCCCCCCCTAAATGACGGGCCTGGTAAATTCTGGGCCTGAAATTTCTAATTTTCTCGAGCAATAAATTCAGCATTTGGTAAAAGATGACTTCCTAGGACATTTTGATACGCTTGAGAATTCATTTTACCCGAAACAAACGCAATTGAGCCAATACCATTGCAAGAAAAGCACCCCCAAGTCATGACAGAGCCTCCGCACCAACTTGGCGCTTGGAGAATATCTTTTTTTTCTTTTCATAAATCATGCCAATAGTATTTCCACCCACCTGATTCATCCAAATTCCACTTTTTTTCATCAGAAAAAATTATTTGTATCCAATGGTTATCCCAGGTCATAACTTTTTGGCCAAAGTTCAAACGCTCTATTTTGTGTCTATTCAGTAACTGAGGCTTAGCCAATTTTGCTGAGTAAATAAACCTTTCACACCTTCTAATTGTGTGATATAACGTTTTTTGACAAAAATTTAAGCCTGTCACTTGAATAGTTTTCCTAGTTGAATACTTTCCGGTTGACGTAAGTTTGCAAAATCTTCTTTCATCATGCGAGGACAAAGCTCTGGTGCTTCCCCGGTGTTTTTTTACCGTAATTGTCTTTCAATCTTAATAAATTATTAACTACAGTCTTCAATCTTCCAATTTTTTTTCGCAATAGTACGGCTACTCATCCCCGTTGAAGAAAAAGCTTCAATCTGTCCCCTTTCACGATCAGTTAATTTCTTACCTTTCGCCATCTTCACAAAGAGCACCAAAACTTCGAAGAAATTAATGAAGGAACTGCAGGCTTAAGGGTTTCTATAATTTCATTAACTGCTGTGATATTTATTCCAGTATATCTTTGCTGAGTATTTAAAAAATACTGGTGGCCTTAAAGTTGTTACTCAGGTTGAAATACTAACTTTGGATATAGTACTGCTTTTTTGGTAATTGCGTACTTTGAAAAACTTGTCTGTTGCGTTATGTTTCAAAACCATAACTCCAAAAAACGCAATAATAGATTGCCTTCGCTTATTTTCAGGGAAGAGCAGATTTTTTTTTTTTTAATTCAAGGAGTAAAATCACGATTGTAAGTCTTTGTTAATATTAGAGGCAGGCAGTTTTCTGAGATTGTAGCTCCGAAAACGTAATTTAGCAGACTTTCGATGATGTTAGTGGACAGTTCTTAGAAGCTCTCCCCCGGGCATTTTTCGGAATTCGGGTACTGACAACGAAACTTAATTTTAATAATGTTAATGAGAACTGAGAGAAGGGGCATTCCAACAGAGAATTTTAAAACTTGCAGCTTTAAAAAGTCAGTTTTAGACGATCCTTGATTGACGATCCTTGTATTATTGTAATGAAAGGTTTAGGTGCCCCCCACAGGTAGTTTTTTTTTTTTTAAATTTAAATTCCAGAAACTCAATAGGTGGGAGGGGGATTTCGATAGTGTTATTGAAGAAGCTGTATCATGGGTTCTTCCTCGGAATTTGTGCGACATTGAAGCTTTAAAAATGACAGTTCAGGCAGCCTTCAATGATGGGGGAAGGGGCGTCCTTCTGAAAGTTTTTTAAAAATTTAAGTCCTTAATAAGCATAATCACAAAAGATGGGTCACACACAGAGACTGATATTTTTCTGAACTGGTGGAAATGATTTATCTATTCAGCACACAAACTTCGAAGTTTAAAAATTTCCATGTATAGAATACTTCTTTTTATGATTAGGTAGAAAAGGAAGTAAAAGTGGTTTCTGAAATATGATTAAGATTTTATTGGATCAAACTGCTTGCTTCCATCAGTGGAGTTCAACATTATTGAAAGTGCGACAAAAAATCATCTGGTGGCTTGTTGAAAGAATGGTAATTTAAACAATGATAGAAAAATTGGGTGTCAACTGAAATGAAAAATTCTACATAAACTCGAGCTTAATTGTAGAGAAATTTCTCAGCCAAGGACTAAAAAAAAGGGTATCGGAAAACTTTAAAACTAGTTCCGATCAATCTCCCCTTTGCTAATTAATCCACGAAATGCTGTAGAATAGAACTTTTTTTTTTTTTGCACAAAAAGTGTTTCTTTCTTACAAAGGTTTCATATTAAAAAAAAAAAAAAAAAAAAATCCGATAAAAAAAAATCCCCCCCCCCCCCCCCCAATTTTTTTTTTTTTTTTTTTGATGGCGCAATTTGCGCCATAATCTTCCCCTGTGGGAAATGCACAATAGAAATGTTTACGGGGCTAATTTTATAGGGTTTTTGATCTCAATTTAATGTGATCTTATTGAGGGGGAGGGGGGTCGTGACATTTCATTGAGAGAGAGCAGTCTTCCCTTCTCCGCCTTCCCGAAGGTGGGCACCACGGGAGCCAGCAGAATTGTATGCAGGCAGGGGTACATCAGTTCTAAAAAGCAATTAATAAAAAAAAAAACTAGTTTTTTAAAAAATATTTTTAAACATGTTTGTTTATTCTTATTTATTTCTTTATACATTTATTTATTTTATTGATAAGTTTTATTTCTCTAACTACAATTTTTTTGTAATTTTTTAATGTGCCTTTTTCCCAAAATGAATGTGACTACACTTATTAAAAATTCCTTATTGTTTTCAAAAAATAAAATAGAAAATGTTCAAAATGGTACTTAATTAATATTATTCTTTAAAAATAATTTATTATAACCATGGGATGAAAGTACATCGCCTTGCTTCCTGCGCTCATGTATATAAACGGGAAATCGATTTTTTTTGTGATGCATTAGTCGTCCCTGTTTTAATGTGTCCCTATTTAATTAGTTAAAAATTGAATTTAATTTTTCAAAGGTGTGAAAGTGCACCTCCTTGCATCCCCGCTGCTGGAGCTATAACATGGGTATAAACATGACTTTCATATTTTTGATGATTTATTTTGTGGTATTAATATTGTAGTTTGTCCTTGCTTTAAAATCACTTTATTAACCGACTTCAACAAAGGAGGAGGTTCTCAATTCAAAGCGTGTACTTTTTAGCCTACTTTCCCGTTAAAAACAAAAGAAAGACGAAAAAAATATTAAAAGTAGCTAAAAGCATCTAAAAAATATCGCCAAGTCCAAAAAATATCGCCAAGTTAAAAAAAATATCGCCAAGTCCAAAAAATATCGCCAAGTTAAAAAAATAAAGAGGTAAAATGAATATCGAAAAATTAAAAATTTGAAAGTAGGGTATTGAGATGGGGAATTTGTGTGTCGGTCTGTCGGTCGGTCTGTCGGTCTGTCTGTCCCCCCCTAATAACTTTTGAATGAACATTCCGATTTGGACGAACTTTTTTTTGTTGGAAAGATCTCGGCGAGTACAGCTCATTCCCATATTTGATTTTTTGATTTGAACAATTTTTGGTTCAACTTTGAGCCGTTCAAAAAACCGGTCCCGCGATACTAACTTTTTAATGAACAGTCCGATTTGAACAAACTTTTTTTTGTTGGAAAGAACTTTTCAAGGGTACTTCATTCCCGTATTTACATTTCCGATTTGAACAATTTTTCGTTCAACATTGAACCGCTCAATCAAGCTGTCACCCCTAATAACTTTTGAATGAACAGTCCGATTTAAACAAACTTTTTTTGTTTGAAGCATCTCGGCAAGGATACTTTATTACCATATTTAAATTTTCAATTTGAACACTTTTGGTTCAACATTGAACCGTTTAAGCAACCTTTCTCCACCTAATAACTTTTGAGTGAACCGTCCGAATGGAATAAATTTTTTTTTGTTCGAAAGATCTCAGCGAGTGCAGCTCATTCCCATATTTGATTTTTCGATTTGGACAATTTTTGATTCAACTTTGAACCGTTCAAACAACCGGTCCCGCGATGCTAACTTTTGAATGAACAATCCGATTTGAACAAACTTTTTTTTGTTCGAAAGATCTTTTCAAGGATACTTCATTCCCGTATCTACATTTTCGATTTGAACAATTTTTCGTTCAACATTGAACCGCTCAATCAAGCTGTCACCCCTAATATCTTTTGAGTGAACAGTCCGATTTAAATAAACTTTTTTTTGTTCGAAGGATCTCAGCAAGGATACTTCATTACCGTATTTAAATTTTCAATTTGAACACTTTTTCGTTCAACATTGAACCGTTTAAGCAACCTTTCCCCACCTAATAACTTTTGAGTGAACCGTCCGAATGGAATTAACTTTTTTTTGTTTGAAAGATCTCGGAGAGGCTTTCCCATACATTCCCATATTTCGCTTTTTGATTTGAACCATTCTTCGTTCAATATTGAAATGTTTAGAAAAAAAAAATTAACATTAGCGTCTACGGGGAATTTAAGTTGAATTTTGATCCTGAACTTAAAGACGGATTTCCTTCAAACTAACTTTGTAAGAAAATGGTTTTGATAAATAATGTTTGTAACGTACTTTTCTGAGTAATCTTCTGTGAGGACTCTGATTCCGACTCCGACTCCGCAAACATGGCTGAAATGCAGGCTCAGAAAAAAAATTACTGACTGTGCAGACGATTTTTTGTTTATTTATAAATTTGTTTCATTTTATTTATTTATTATTATTTTTTTTTTTTTGGCAGACGATGTTTTTTTTTGTAACAAAAATTTTTCATTCACGAGAACATTTTATTCTTTATTTACATTTAACAACTGGCAACAGATTAAAAGTGAAATTCGAGACATTTTAGTAACGGACGAGTTTTTTTTCTTTTTTTTTTTTTCTTTCTTTGATAAAATGTATTTTGATGCTCTTTGTACTTTTATTTATTTATTTATGTATTTTATTATTATTATTATTTTTTTTTGAAAACGATGGAGGATTTTTCTACGGAGGAACTGTAACAGTTACACTCTTTAAAAGGTGCGACAAAACTTTATTTATTCGTTAATTGCTTTTTACGTGTCTATTTCATCTGATGAAAGGGGTATATTTTGCTTTTCGAAATCAGCTCTAAGTGCTAAAAAGGTACGTTTGACATAATTTTAAGTCTCAGATAATCAAGAGAATAATGATCAGATGCGAGAATGCCGATGTCGATGTACGGGAAAGTAGGCTCGTTTAGTTCTTGACAGAACTTCTTGTTTTTTGTTTGTTCGCACATAACATCTGATCTACTGAACCGATTTGGACGATTTTTTTTAATCAATAGGAGATGGTGTAACTTAGGTACCATGTACTCATATGACGATATTTGTTCACTAGAAAAAAAGTTATTATGTAAAACAGTAAATTTCGACACTGTCATGGTGATTTCCCCATTAATGATTAAATTTTCAATCCATTGTTGTCCTAAATGATTAAATATGAAATCCATTGTTACAAAACGTGGTTGATATGAAACTGTAATAATAATGATAATGAGAATTTTAAATGAAGGCTTAACTAAATTCAACATGAAACTCATTAGCGGGCAACGTATGTAGTATGTGTTAAAATCTTATGAACAACGAGAAACTAGAATTGCTTTGAAATATAAATTAGTCGAAAAGCCGTTGATATTTAAATGGCTTTGATTAAGCTAGTACACAAATAAATACCAGAGAATAACAAAAATTATTTTTTAGTGTCAATCGTTTAAAATTTTAAACGCGTTGATAGTTTCTTCCTTTTTTTTCAGTTTATTTTATGGAGCATTTACTTAAGAAAATTTGGTGAAGTTTCGTAATGGAAACATTACCTTATTTCATAAGTACACTTACACTAAAAAGAATAAAATAATATAATTTTGGAAAAGAATAGAACCGACTTCAGTTGGAAATTGCTCTAAAAAGTAAAAAATAATTTTTTTCTTTGAACACCATCGAAACTTCTTTTAAACATAAGTTTTGAAGTCGGCGCAAAAACGATAGGTAAAATGATATTTAACCATATTTTGCCAACATTTTTCAGAGAAACCATTGAAAATTAAAAGCAGAATATTTATACCATTACACGAATGTGTGGTAATCAATGAAATGTGTGTATCCATTAAAATTTATGTAGTTGCGTATGATTTAAAGAAAAAAATTACTTTTTACTTTTTAGAGCAATTTCAAACTGAAGTCGGTTCTATTTTTTTCCAAAATTATTTTATTGAGTATCATAAATTATTTTAAAAAATAACAACAAAATAAATTTAAAAAATCTCACAATTTTTTTTTACCAAAAGACGGGGAGGGCGGGTACAAGTATACCACCCCTTTCCGGCGCCAAGGTGGGCATTCCGTTGATTAAATATGATTATTTTTCTTATCGTGCGTCAAAAAATTCAAAGAGTTTTCAAATGCATTTAGCAAAACTTGCTAAAATCCTTGCGAGTGGAAAATGGTATTCAATTTGCCCGATTATTGTAAGCGATCTGGCTGGTAAGTTGGAACGGCGCAATTCTCTGCCCCCGTCCCTCGCTCTGCGGGGGTTCCTCTCTTGAGGAGAAATCAGATCCACGTGGGCCATGGTCAAACAAGAAAACTTTTTAAAAAAGTAACCCCCGATTGAAAATTTCACCCAACTTTCCTCGCCAACCCGTCCCGTCGATCAGAAGGCAGAACTTGTGTTTTCGCACTGTCTCAAAGAAAAGTGTCCGCAGTACTTAACAAAAGAAGGAACCACTAATCCTCCCTAGGGAGGTGCTCCGCCTCCGTGGGAGATGGAAATCGTGTGAGTTGGGATGTCACGGTGTCTGTGAGGTGCTGCTAGATGAACCTGCAGCTTGTTCGATGCTCTGGGAGAAGATGACGAATATGTTTTAGGGAGTAAGATGCTGAAGTTTTTCCACAAGGTCCTAGAGAGGGAAATAACCCTGTGCTATCTCACGAGGTAAGAAAACTAAACAAGAGGAGAGAAGATACTCAAGAGCTGACATAAAGATAGAAGAGAAGTAAGACATGAGAAACGAGCAAACGAAGAAAACAATACCAAGGCCAAAGGAAAACAAGACGCCAAAAAAAAAAAAAAGTTGACAACATCAAAATAAAACAAACCAGCTACAACTTTTGGATGCTTGAAAATCCCTAAACCTGAAAAAATGAATCTTTGACAGAAGAAATGGATGAACGTATTATTCCTTTCCAAATGTCCAGCGGAATGGCATTTGTACGCGTTAATGAAAACGAGTGGTTCGAATAGTTAGGTAAATACACCGAAACTTCAGAAAATATGATTGGATTAAATGTAGGTGCTTGTTAAAATGTGGTTGGTAAGTGTGGATTGGATATTGTATGGTCAAGTTGTTTCTTGTTTGTTCAGTAAATGTAGCAGCAAGAGTCGAAAGCTACTACATCTACTCTGGACTTCGGACTACACTAGAGAAATATTTTTTAATATTTTATTTTGTCATAAAAGCAGCGCTGTTTACTTCCACCCGATTCTCCCCTAAGGACGAAATTACGTAGCCGAAAACTTTTTCACAAACGGCAGAGAATTTAGTCACTTTTTTCAAAAAGTGCCCGAAATAAACGACAAAATGGGACAAAACTCTCCGCAAATCAATAAAAATTAACTTTTTAATTTGCTGGAATGATACCTTATAATTTTTATCTCTTCTCTATTTCTATCTCTATCACTTCTCTACTAATAATAAAGCTGAAGATACGTCTGTCTTTCTTTTCTTCCTTTCTTTCTTTCTTTCTTTCTGTCTCTCTGTCACGCGCGTGGCGCCAAAACCGTTTGGTCGATTTTCATAAAATTTGGTACAAAATGAGTTTGCAGCATGGTGTTGTGCACTACGAAGCGTTTTTTTTTCGAGAATTCTATTTCGTTCTTTTTCCAAACAAATTCTTAGCTCAGTTTTCATACAAATTCGACAAAATGGGGAAGAAATTTTTAATACACATTTTCAAGTTTTATGTCATTCGAAAGCTTCAAATTTTCTGCTAACAATGATTTTGAAGTTTCTACGAGCATTAGAAGAGCTGTAATAATTGTTTTTAGAATCCCGGAAATTCAAGGCTTACCTTGAGCAAAGCAAGCCAAACGATTCTAAAATTGTTAAGCTTGAGTATAAAATTTGAAAATAAAGATGAAATTAATTATTTTATTAACGGATTTCAATTTATCATGTTGTTACCATGGTTACGTTTTTATTTCCTTCATTTGTTTCGTTCTTTTTCTCTTAATAATTTTTAAAATATATTTGTTTTGCATCAATACAAACTCCAAGCCTCCTTAAAATTAGTTAAATGAACTATTTTAACTGTTGTGAAAAAAAAGTCTGCTTTTTTCTTTTCAGTTTTTAAGGAATTAAAACTCGGTAAATTATAAAAATATTGTATAAATTGCGGTATTGCAACGTTCTTTCTAAAATGTTTGATTTCGAAAAGTGTATTATTTTGTTTTTAAAGACAGGAAAGAAAACTTCCTTCTTCTTTTAAATTTTGGTAAGATTTCTGTTGGTTTCTGTAAGCAACAAAATTGTTCTTATTTTCTTTTTGGCTTATTTTTCTATCATACTTTTCAAGAATTACAATTGGATTATAACTAAAACTGAATATTCTTTCTGTGATATCAATTCAAAACCAAATGACCTTTTAATTTTATACCACGGGCAAAGCCGTGCGGGTACCGCTAGTGAGAAATAAAAGCTAATTCAAATGGAATTTAATTGTTTTTTACAGTTACTCATATGTAGAATTTCGAATGAGTAATAGAAATTAGGACTGCTAAAGATTCGTTTAAGATCCACCAACTGTAATATAGATACGGATACAGATCTTTATTTGCCCTCGGATATTCGCGGATATGGATATCCGGCACATCACTAAACAAAATCACACCCCCCCCCCCGCCCTTTCATTTCTTTTTTTTTCTTAATCCTGTTTTTCATTCCTTACTGCAGAATTATTTCTTTTCACTAGCAAGAGATTTATATCTCACAATTTTTAACACAAAATACGGAAAGCAAATAATTGGGATTTTAAGGATATTTCAATCATGCCAGGAATGTTTAGCAGACAAAAGAAAGAACACTTATTAATTTACTTTTCATCAGAGTAGTATTTCTTTCACTAAAAATGAAACTTTGTCGAAATAATAAAACATTAGGAACTTGCTTTCGATTTATTTGCGTTATATAAGGATACGGTTTTCTACCGTATCCTTTATAATTCCTACTGCTAGGATCTTGATCATAGAACTTCATTTACATTTTCCAGTCAGAAAGAGTAAGAATGATGTGTGATTTGAAAATTAATTATATCATGCAATCTCGATACAAGAAATAAAAGTTGGATGGGCGATTTTGTCAGAATTATTCATGAGATTCTATATTTATCTCTCTCTCTCTCTCCTAAGCTCTTTATTTATGAAAAAAATGTTTCAAACTTGAACACATTAGCATGATTACGCATCCAAGGCGGATCATATTAGGTAATGTTACTGGGATTTTTTCCCCCGATCATTGTCCTCATTTAGAAATCAATTTTTTTTCAAATCAACTAAAAATTATTTTTATTATGATCAGTAGCGTACATAGACACAGGTGCGCTCCCCCGCAAGATTTGTAAGTGCGCCCCCCCCCCCCCCACTCCCCTATTAAAATCAGTGGTTGGAAAACTACATTTCTTTTGTAGCGAACTACAACTACTTTGTTATAAATGTAGTTAACTACAATTACAACTACTTTTTTTGAAATATAGCGACTACTAACTACTTTTGAATTGTAGTCGCTACTTCGCTACTTTTTAAAGAATAAATAAATAAAAAGCATATACCGTTTGAGGATTGACCGAAAACATTCCTTTTTGTTCCTTTTTTTTTTTTTGCTAAAATTTGTCTTTTTTAGACTTATTTTACAATTTTTTCGAATATTCGCCACAAGAAAGGGTTCAAAATTTAAATGATTGAAAGAATTCAACCTTATTATTATTTTTTTTTTTTTTCATTTCTTCCCAGGGAATACTTAAGAATGTAAAAATCATTTGAAGGAACATAAGAATTATGATACCAAATAAACCAATGACATCAAACAGATAAAATGTATTTCGTCAAAATGATGTATCTAAGGATCAGCTCATATTTTTATAATTCTTACTTCTCATTGCATCCACTGCTGTACTCGTGCAAGATTTGCACCAGTCAGAGTTAATTAAACCTTGTTTTTTTCCTTCATTCTGTTTTTTTTTTTAATTTCTTTTTCATTTATTATTACTTTTTTTTAATCTAAAAGTAGTTTCCAGAAATCGCTACAAACTACAATTTTTTGTATTGCGCTATTCACTACTCTACTTTTTTTAAAAAGTAGTGCGTTGCACAACAAACTACTAAAAAATGTAGCTACTACAGTAGTTTCGCTACTTGTAGCGCGCTACTTCCGACCACTGATTAAAATATAAAAAATAATTTCCCCGCGTAATATCGTGCTATTTTTCTGCATCGTGTGCCCTCAAATCTCTTGCGCCCTTCTCGCCGCGGGGGCGCTATGTACGCCACTGATTATGATACAATGCTCTTATATTCGATACCTTTTGTCATGAAACTACACTGGCGGAAAAAAAAATCCCAACACCAAGAAAGATTTGTATTAGATTAACGAAATTTGGTAGGCGTGTTAATACAACTGAAAGATGACATCGATTGAAATTTCGCGCTCCGCGCATAAGTGTGGCGCAGCTGGCGTCACGCAGAACATGCAAATAAGGCTTGTTTTCAAAGCGTGTTGTGAAGCTCGTGAGTATTATTTTTCCATGAAATTTGACGAATTGCGTTCATGTTAGCCAGGATTGCCTTAAAGCAGACGAAGAAGCCATTATCAAAAGCTCACCGAGTTTGAACGAGGTCGTACAATTTGGCTACGAGAAGGTGGATTTTCATTTCGCGATATTGCAGAAAAACTTGGGTGGGAATGTTTCCACCATGCATGATTATTGGAAGCTATGGTCAAGGGATGGTACTACCTCAAGAAGATCGAGTTCCGAGCTGCCACGTGGCACGACTGAGAAGGAAGATCGCCGAATCTTGCGTACGGCTGTGGCGCATCGTACTGCATCTGCGGCTGACATTCGAGCTGCAGTTGGTACCGTCGTGACCCAAGGAACGGTAAGAAACTGTTTACTTCAAGGACAGCTCCGAGCCAGGCAGCCTGTAGCCGGTATTCCATTGACTGCAAACCATTGCCGTTTCCGACGGCAGTGGTGCCAAGACAGAGCTCACTGGAGGTCGGAGTGGAGATCTGTTGTAATTTTTGATGAAAACAGATTCTGCCTTAGTGCCAGTGGTGGCTGTATATTGGTCAGAAGGAGGCCAGGGGACCGCCTGCATCCAAGCGGTCTACGGCCTAGACACACGGGACCCACACCTGGAGTCATGGTCTCTGGAGCAATTTCCTACGACAGCAGGGGCACTCTTGTGGTTATCCCAAAATCACTGACTGAAAATTTGTCGTCAGTCTGGTAATTTAACCAGTAGTACAGCCCTTCATGAGTAGCATTCAAGGGGGAGTTTTCCAACAGGATAACGCTCGCCCTCACATCGCTGCTGTAACGCAGTGTGCTCTACAGAGTGCTGACATGTTATCATGACCTGCAAAATCACCAGTTCTGTCTCCAATTGATAACGTATGGGATATCATTGGACGGCACCTCGAGCATCATCCGCAGTCAGCAATGACGGTCCTAGTATTGATACAACAAGTGTAACAAGCATGGCACTCCATACCACGAAGTGACGTTCGGCACCTGTATGACATAATGCATGCACGCTTGCAGGCTTGCTTCAAAATTTTGGAGGTTACACCCTCTATTAAATTAACATAATTTCACATTTGCACAGCATTTTCTTGAGCTTAACTTAGCCAGTGATCTTGTACATTTAATCAATTAAACATGTTAACTAGATAATTGCATTACCCAAATTTCATTACTCTAGAGTAATTTTTTCTTGGTGTTGGGATTTTTTTTCCGCCAGTGTATTACAAGAAACACAAGGGTAGAGTTCACGACCGCAATCTTTCTCCCTTTATTTTGCAAGTTGAAATGCGACATTGCTTCTGGACTGTCACTGGTGTGTTAACTTTATTTTAGCTACCAGTTTGAAGGTAACCTCAGCTTCAGCAAGAGGATATCTGCCCTCAGCTCAGTTCTTGACTATTCCATGCTGATGAGTGAATTGAAACAGGGATGAAACTGCAATCTCTAGATGTCATAGACGGGTTGTCGGTACATTGCACGTAAATTCACTTATTAGGCATCACAGCTATACATCTCAAAGTATTTTAAAAGCTGTAAATGGATTGAGTTCTTTTAAAATGTCGCATAAAAAATTCTAGTCTTACCGCTTT
Source organism: Uloborus plumipes (assembly GCA_038373865.1). Lineage (NCBI taxonomy): Eukaryota > Metazoa > Arthropoda > Arachnida > Araneae > Uloboridae > Uloborus > Uloborus plumipes. The sequence goes on along the minus strand of JAXGGA010020547.1, from coordinate 5,387 downwards.
CTCCACAACCTTTTAAACTACACTAAAAGTCCTTTTAAAGTTCAAAACAATTCGCCAAATAAATCAAAAAGACAGGAGATATACTCAAATTTAGTAAATTTTCAAGGCTTAGATCTATACGTAAATTTAAACCACTTAAGAAAGAGCAGCTTGTATGGAAAATGGATCTAGTGTTTCAGTCTTGCGTACAGAGTTAAGCCTTGAAAATCGACTAAATTTGATTAATTAATATCTCCTGTCCTAATTAACGGACAGAAACGTGCTACAACTTTTCCTTTTCAGAAAAAAAAACCCTTTCCAGTGATATATAATACTTTGAGGTGGGGGAAGGTTTTCCCCCCTCAATTATGGCGGATACACCAAAAATGAGACTAATTAATTAATTTAAAAATAACTAATTCGAAATTAAAAATTTGGCCCTCGAGGTGCATTACAGCGGGATATGTTCGAATTTTTGAGTCAAGTTTCAGGTCCGTAGGTGCTGTGGGGGCTTCTGGCCAGCGGTTACAAACGAACAAACACCGTCATCTTTATATATATAGATGACTTTTCAAACTTAATCCTTTGTATAGAATAGTTCCCTTTCCAAACTCTAACTTTGTTTAGAATAGTTTACAATGGTGCACTTTAACCGATTATCTTTTCACCAATGGTTTCACAAATTTTCTTATGGCATGTATTGTTTTGATAAATCACAATTGAAAATTTAAATCTTCGAGTTAGCTTCGATACCTGTTTTCCTCGAGCGGAGCTCGGTCACCCGCTGGTAATTAATAAATCCACGTCGAAATAAGACCCTAAGAAAAAGATCATCAGACAAAACGATTTTGGAGATTAGGGTAAAACGGTTTGTTGGACCATTTACTCGTTGATTGCGTTACACGAACGATTTGTATTTGCCACAAAAGAAATTTTAGTCATATACTTTTTTTAAATTCAACTATTGAAAAACCTACTATTTTAGTTTGAGCTTCTAAAATTTAATATTGTTTATATTCTAACGCTTATAACGAAATAAATGTTTCGGGATATTTAAAAAAAAAACCTACTGCTTAAAAATTGAACAAAAATTGATAATAATCATTTTGAAAAGAATGAAAATATAATGTTATGTGTGAAGGAGTTTTTCGGAATTTGGAAGTACTTTTCAGGGGGGGGGAGAGGGACATTATCCGCGAAACTTATTTTTTTTAATTATATTTGTCTACTAGCAGTACCCGCACGGCGATGCCCGTGCAACAAATGTAAAGGAAGTTAACTAAATAAAGTTTAATTCACTCTAACCCTCTAAAGTAAAATTATTATATTTGATTCAAATGTGCTCCCCAACCTTTTGAATTCCACTAAAAGTCATATTAAAGTTTAAATCAATTCGCCAAATAAACGTTTCAATGGAACTTTTGAGATAACTGTAGTGGCAAGATTTTCGGAAACTCTCAACGAACACAGCAATTTTGCCCTTGAAGTTTAACATAATCCACCGATTTAACCGTAATTTCAATGTAAAATTGGTCGCCAAATTTAAATTTATTAACATAGGGAACCGATTGTGTCAGGTAGCTCAGCCTCAACCATTCTTCCATGATTTTAATGTGAACATTAAAAGGCAAGAAATATAATGTCTTTCGCACCATCTCTTTGAAGTGATTACAATCTATAACAGTAACCCTCAAATAAGCAAGATTTCCCTGGCTGGGAGGTTTGGTAAATTTCCAGATTGTTGCCAAACTTTACGACGCCAAATACGAAGAGTAACTTCATAGCGGTGTTACCGAAAATGTCAGAATGGAACTATTAAAAATTTAGGTTTGGCGGCATTATATACATGTTTTAAACATGCAATAAAATACTTTTTAGACTGCAAACAACTACTGTTCCTTCACAGAGCGTTTTCTTTTTCTTTAATTTGGAGAAAGAAGTGTTTCACTGGCTGGGAGGTTTGGTAAATATCCCTATTGTTGCCAAACTTTACCACGCCAAATACGAAGAGTAGCTGATAGCCATCGCTAATTTTTTAACAATAATAGTTCCATTCTGACATTTTTGGTAACACCAAATTTTGAGGAATTCAACTGAATAAATTTAAATTCCCTCCGACCCCTCTGAACTAAAATTATTATATCCTTTAGTTCAAATGCGCTTCATCTTTTAAACTCCACTTAAAGTCATGTTAAAGTTTAAATCAATTCGCCAAATAAATCAAAAAGACAGAAAATTAAGAAAGAAATAAGAGATATTAAACATTCAAATTGAATAAATTTTCAAGGCTTAAATCTATACGCACAATTTTAACCACAAAGTAACTTCAGGGACAAAAGAGCAGCTGATCAGGAAAATGGACCTAGAGCTTCAGTACTGCGTACATAGTTAAGCCTTGAAAATTGATTAAATTTGATTAATTAATATCTCCTGTCCTAATTAACGGACAGAAACGTGCTAAAACTTTTCTTTTTCAGAAAAAAAAACCCTTTCCAACGATATATAATGTTTTGAGGCTGGGGGAGGTTTTCCCCCCTCAATTATGGCGGATACACCAAAAATGAGACTAATTAATTAATTTAAAAATAACTAATTCGAAATTAAAAATTTGGGCTTCGAGGTGCACGAGGGCGGGGTACGTTCGAATTTTTGAGCCAAGTTTCAGGTCCGTATGTGCTGTGGGGGCTTCTGGCCAGCGGTTACAAACGAACAAACACCGTCATCTTAATATACATAGATTTAAAAAGACATTTTATAAGAAGAAATACAATCAGCAATTAACATAAACTGGGAAGCTAGGAATAACTTTGAAAATTTAGCTTTTTTTCTTGAGATTGTGAAGGATGTGATTTTTGATAAAGATCATATTAAAACTGCTACAGAACACACTTTACAATGGTTAAGTGCTGCAATCTGTTAATAACGAACTGAAACAATACCAAGGTACTCATTGAATACTATTATTTGGTTGAAATGTTCATTTGGGGGAAATTCAGACCCTTTTTTGGACCGTCCCTAAAAAAGGACGCTAGGCATTAATGGGTTAAAAAGAGAATAGCATTTAAATCTGAAATATGTACTAATTTCTTTTAGTGAATTTTCTTTATCGGTGCAAATCCTGTTTATATAAACACACAAGCGAAAGAAAAATAAACGTTAACTTAATGAAAAAAAAAAACAATATATCACCTCATATTGATAAGGTAAAAATAAATAGATAAAAAATGCAATTTTTATGCAAGTAAATAAAAAATAATCCTCACAATTGGTAAAAAAATTTTAATAAATTTATTTTCCTATTTTAAATAAATTTACACATAAAGACAATGTTGCACATTTTTCATGTGTTGATACTTTCCTCCTTAGCATAGTGATATTAGATAACCTCTGATTTTCGAATTAGAATAAAAGCCTTGCAAAATAAGTTAAGATTAAAATTACTCCTAAATTACAGTGCTTACCATAACCTCGCCGTATTTTTTTATTTAATTTTCATGGCTCGTTTACATAATTAACAATGTGTGAATTATGTTATGCGTTAATGTAATTTTATTATCAGTAATATGAAAATTGGCTCAAAGAAATTGGATGAAATTTTGAAATTATTTTGGGAAAATCAATAAAAATGGAGAAAATTGTGAATCTACTCTCAGAAATAAATTAAGAACGTTTCTAAAATCGGAGTTGTAAAAGAAAGAAAGACTGTGATGATGATATTGGTAGTATTAAAATAATAATAATCATCATCATTAATCGGCTAGGTCGATTTATCGATAATCGTCCAATTTGCTTATCGGTGCAACCCTTAAAAAGTAATGCATGTGAAATGTTTTTAACTTCTACTTATCTAAACAGTATACATGGAGTTCGCATACTTTCTCCCCCCCCCCCACCCCCATCCCCACTTCACTTCCCAGAAAAATTTGAAATCACAGCCCTACAGCTTTTTGTTTTATTATCTCCATATATTATTTCTCTAAGCCGAATCCTATACCCGGTCGAAACTCGCTCATTTCTTTATCGAATTGCAAGAAAATTTATGATTTTGAAGCTTATCCCGCGGGCTATTGACGAAAATTAGACCCACCCTCTAAAAAGTGTCGGTTCGTTTTTTATTCGAACTTCAATTTTTGGGCACAAAATTGACTCTATCTAGCGAAATAATTGTCGTATCGTCTCCATTTTGATTTCATTCGAAAGATTAAAAAAAATGCGTTCTTTAGAACGTTTCTCCGCTAGCGCCGCGTAACGAGAATCTCGAAAATCCACGTTTAAGCGACTTATAAGCGATTGAAGTTTGAAAAAGTTAAATTTTTTGCTCAACTGTCAAAATCGTTACATTGTTGCTCAAATCAATTTTAAATGCGACATTTCAAGCCAAGGCTTAGCTAGGTAAACCTTAATTGTAACTTTTATTGTTTCAAAATACTATGGTAGTTTTGCGATAACGTTAGTATTTAGTTTAGTAGTAGCCTTGGGTATTTGATTTTAATATAGGGTATCACTTTTGTAGTAGTTGTAAAAGTGAACGTGTCTTTGATCTCTTTGAAAAATTGTCAGAACGACGGCAGTAGACGGCGATGTTGTGCAAATGAAGCCAATAAAAATTGTCGTATTAAATTTTAAGTTTATAGTTGTTTTTTTTTTTTTTTTTGCGGAATTCCGCACGGGTCACCTAGTTATGTATTATTATAATTATTAGATGCTAAAAAAAGCGGGAAAAAATGCGATTGTATTCGGTTGACTCATACTTGTGACTGGAATGGAATGGAATATTTAACCTCATTTTCCCCCATTTCGGACATACTATGTTTGAAATTTCCCTCACATATAAAAAGCCGATGACAATTCAATAATTTAGTTTCTAGCACAAATCAACTTCAAAGGGGTTGCGAAATCGAATACTTTTTTCGTATAATACACATAAATAGTACTTAGTATAATTTACTTAATTGGTACACAACTTCATAAAACATGTAAGACTAAAAAATGGAAAATAAATAAATAGTTTAAAATACTCTTGAAAAAATAAATAAATAATAAAAAAAACACGCTTTTGTAGCAATATGAACAAAAAGTATTTTAATGTTCATTACAGCAGCGAAAAGAGTTCCCACTGCTAAGTTCAACGATTTTTTCTGAATTTGCTTAAAACAATAGAAATAGAAAAACTGACCAAAACAAATAACTTCACTGTAAAAAAGTATGGGGGGCTTGATATTGGATATCTTAAATTTCTTGTCGTTAGCATTTTGCAATTATACAGAATCCTTGCCCAAATGTAATAAAGAGAATCACACGCTGTTTTATTATTATTATTATTTTTTTTTTCTTTCGTGTGCATATAGCTACAAAAACGTGTTTTGTTTTTCATGAACTAGTAATTTATTTTTTTACATTTTTACAAC
>JAXGGA010020546.1:0-18085 GCA_038373865.1 Uloborus plumipes | reverse complement strand
TCAGACTGCACATGACAGTGAAGTACCATCCATCAAAATTTTTAAACAGACTACTCCTCACTATGGGCCCTGCTCCACATTGACGTAAAGCAGAAGCGTAAAATGGAGCAAATAGTGTTCCTATGGAAAGTACCCGGATTTTCGGTTTCTGCCTTCAATTTCGGTAGCGTTTTACGCTGATGTGGAGCAGGGCTCTAAGGACCCACACGAATAGTATGAAAAAAAAAAAACTTTAAATAGAAGGAGTATAAAGCAGTAAGTAACCGCCCCAAAGCCAGGGCTAAGGCAGAAACATGCAATACCCCACCAACTCGTTTATTCGATCCATGGACTGCAGTTTCGTGCCTATTGGCACTCGTCAGCATGGAATAGGAATTAAACGAGCTGAAGGCAGAAATTCTCTTATAAAGCAAAGAGAGCCAATAAAAACTGGTAGCTAATGTGAAATTAGAGCACCAGCGATCATCCATTTTTCACCAAAACTCGCTTGATTTGGCGACTTTTTTTTTTTAATTTTCGGCAGACTTTAAACCCACGTATTTCGATAGCAGGGACCAGAGGGCAAATAATTTCTGCGTTTTTCATTATTACATTATCGTATGGTTACCTGGTGAGGATTTGTGACAAAAACTTAGAGGACTTAGTAGCTACTAGTGATGTGCCGAATATCCGTATCCGTATCAGGATCCGGATCCGTTTCGTTTTTGGCGGATCTCAAACGGATATTTTGCATCTTTTTTTTTTTTTTTGAAATTCTTAAAATAGATCACAATAAGATACTATTAAATTCCAAAAAATATTTTTTTATGCTTTATAGGCATGAATTAAGTACTAATGTAAGGTGTATTAAGTTTAAATGTTCAGTATCTATTAAATTATTTATAATGAGATTGAAATTTAAACTTCCATGATATTTTAATTGAAATAATTATTTTAATAAAATTTGCAGTTTTATAATTAGACGAAACTAGGGTTATAAAATATCATGAAATTTTCGAAAATAACCTGCATTTTGATATGTATCAGATATTTTGATACATATCCGATATTTTCCATAGGCGCAAACCGAAGTATCTAAATAGTAAATGCTTTCTTAAACCACAGTTTTTTTTTCCATATTATTACTATACTATATTCTTGCAATTTAATGTTTCTTTCATTATTTCTATCTAAATATACATTTTATCCTAGAAATATAGTGATGTGCCGGACACCCGTATCCGCATCCGCGGATCTGCATTTTTCACGATCCGGCAAATCACAGCCGCAAGAAATTTAACATGAACCAATCTATTTAGTGATAAAATATCGATTTTAACAACTCGTTTTTGACCAAATCAGCAAGCTCGAGCTGTTCTGTGAAGAGAATCAAAAAACTCAAAAGCAAGTTATGTCTTACGAATTACTTCGAACTTCATTTTTGTGGTTGTTTAAAGTGATGAAAATAGGTTTGTTTATCAATACAAGTTCAAAATTCAGAGATAGCTGATGCAAGTTCCAGACGGAAATACGTCTTAACTTAAAAAACAATCAGATTTTGAAAATCTGGTATCAAAATACCATTCGGAGTTGGGATGGAAACATGTACAAGTACATAGTTGTTTCACAATTTCTTGTATAGAATATTTCAGGCAATTGTCTTTGCAGGATAACATCTATTTGGTGACCTTTCTCTTCGCAAAACAAATTATTTTTTTAATTTTTCCAATTATTTGGGTTCAGTAACGATTTTCTTAAAAATATAATGATAGAAGAAAATACGCACTTTTCACACTTTCTATTTTAGTTTTTTGAGTTTCAGATAAGTACTTCTGTTACAAATATTTTTAAAATTATCCCCCCCCCCTTCCCGGCCCATTAAAGAATAAAAATAATTAAATTATAGTTTAAAAAAAACTAAAAATACGCGTTTAGAGTTAATCAAACTAAAAAGAGAAGATTTTCAAAACTATTGAATATCCGCTAAGTTTACATGCACTTATAATACATCAACATGTAATATAATTAAGCCTTTTGTATTAATAATAGTATAAAATATATTACTTTTAGATTTGCAAAGAGCTTGAATTTTATCTTTTATTCAGAGTTACATACACAAACTACTGAAACACTGATAATACATCAGCATGTAATATAATTTAGCCTTTGGTATTAATAATAGTATTAAATTTGTTACTTTTATATTTGCAAACAACGTGAATTTTATCTTTATTGCTCATAGTATTTTTTCTCAAAAATCTCGTTGTTTTATTCTAAACTAGCTGTACCCGCCCGGCGTTGCCCGTGCATTTAGAAAATGCAGATAAGTGAATAGCGCAGGAATAGTAGTGTGTAGGACATGTAGACTGTTTCTCTCTCTCTCCCCCCCCCCACACACACAACATTCCCCGTCGATAAAAAGAAACAATATATCCTAACCATGAGCCATCTGTTAAAAAATTAGTTTAAATGAGAACAGACCTCATATTAGCACATGCTAGGAAACCGTAGTCATGTGGTTATAATCATTGGTCTGAAGTTTAAAGAATATAAAAAATGCGATATAAAAAATGCAATTCTGAAAAAAAAATTAATGTGTCATCAAAACAGCAAACTATAGCTACAAAAAAGAGATGAATTGTTATAAATCGATTTAATAAGTTGAAAATAAATGATACCAACAAATCACAATAGTAGCAACGCAATCATGAAGCAAACGCTGTATACTTGCACGACTGTTGCCAATTTGCTACAGTAAAAACCATTCCCGAAAATGAAAACCGAATTTATGACGTCAAACAGCGGATTCTGTCCGTAGAGAAACTATGACGTCACGTGAAATAATCCTAAAAACAATAGATTTTTTTTAATATTTCTAATTCAAAAATCGAAAATCGGGGCGCACGAATAGTAGCGTACGACATGTAGACTGGTTCCCCCCCCCCCACTACATTCCCCGTAGATAGAAAATACAAAAAAAATTAAGTACCTACATTAATCATTCATTATTGTTTCTGTATTTTAGTACATAGGTTGCTCTTCACTAAAGTACCTTGTGATGCACAACATTTTTTGTTTTATTATCAGGCGCAAAAAGAAACAACACAGATGGTCTTCCGACCCGTAAACATGCCATATATAATTGACCATGGGAGAAACGGTGATATTCTAGATTCAAAACCACAAACTTTTAAGGATTGGCCTTGTGATTTGTTAAAGGTCATGACAAATGCAAGACGGATAGGAAATTGAAGTCTTTTAAATTCAAACGACATATCGGTTGGGATTATCGGGATCCTAGGAATGAGCAATCGTTTCTGACAGCTTATCACATATAAATTTCAAGGAAAGTAACGCGTTTGTTTGTAATTTACTTCACAAAAAAAGTCAAATAACACTCAACGCACCGCAAGCTTACAACCTGTTTACTGCGCACCGGTAGCTGCCAGAACGTGTAGCTGTCGCTCAGCCATGGAGGTGTCAAAAAAGGCTTAGTAAAAAGGCTTAGTCAATAAGACAGTTTTTCTATTTATGTAACTGACACACATAAATGACACACATAAATTATAGCCTATGTCCGTCTCCTGGCTCTAAGCTACCTACCCACCAATTTTTAGCCATATCGGTACTGCCGTTCTTGAGTTATAAGTAGTGTAACTAACACGACTTTCTTTTATATATATAGATTTTTTAAAATTTTTCTAATTCAAAAATCGAAAATCGGGCTTCGAGGTCTGGTGGCCAGCCCCTTTGTGCTTCCGTGTAAAAAATTCCAGGTCCCTGCGTGCGATAGATTTGGCTGGAGAGCTCGGTCAAATGGACAGACAGGCAGACAGACAGACAGACAGACAGACAGACAGACAGACACATTACACTTGCTTTTATTATTATAGATAAAGCCTTATTTTTAACTCACGGCACAAAAAGGAAAGAAGTTATAAGTTTGATTAATTGCAAACCAAATTCGCATTCTTTTTGCAACTTTGGTAGTGCAAACTTACTTTCATATTTAAAACATTAGTACCAATCGAAAAGCGAATTTTTCTGCGTATGATGGAATTTGTTTAGAACTTCCAACTTTTAAGCGCTGGAACCGCATTCATTTTTAGTAGATTTTACACAAAGCTAAGCCTTTCATGCGGTTGGTTAGCTATTTCATTTTTGTCAGACATTCGGAGGAAGCTCATTGATTACAAAATTTTACCTGTTGCCAGTTCATTATTCAATAACAAATAAAATACTTGTTATTGATTTTAGTACATAAGCAAAGTCTTTGAAAGGATTTTCAATTTTCTCTTTTGAATTTGTTTTTTGACAACAAAGCTTTTCTTTTCCCTGTTTTCTCATACTATTTAGTAAAAATTTAAATACTAATATTGTTACATTTTATGAGTCTTGTGGTCCACGAGATTCATCTTAATATTAGATGTTGCCCTCTGCCCCCACCCCTTATTTAAAACTAATATGAGTAATTGTTTTGAATTAGCTCATGTTGAGAAAGTTATAGCATTAAATCAGTTCTCCTGCCTTGCCCTGTTTCTTAAAAATACCGATTTAGCGACTTAGCTTCTGGTGATCGTAAATCGAAATATTTGTTTTAGGTCTCATAAGAGCTCCTTTTATTTATTTGATCAGTTGCATCTTTTATTTGATCGACTAGTCGGTACAGGAATAGTAACATGAAATACATGGAATGCTGGAAAATGTTGACACTGAAAATATCGAATTCAAGTTTTTCAACTTGTATAATTTACCACCCCAATTTGATGTTGCCAAGTTTTACTCTGAGGGATATTTTTTTAGAAATATGCTAAAATTTATAACTACAAATGTACAAACTTTGGCAAGATTTTTTTGTTTCATAAATTTTTTTATCAATCAATATTACACTTGCTGTACACATTCTTATCACCTTTTTTGATTGATTTAGGTGGTAGTAAAATATACAAGTAATTTTTAAAAAACGACCGGCAGGAAAAAAAAATTTACAAAACCAAGCACATTTTGCTAATTAAATCATCCAAAAAGAGAGGAACAAAATATGTAGAACGCGTTTAATACTCGTATCAGTCGGTAAAAATACTCGCATAGCAAGAGCGGATACAAGGGAGGGGCGATGGGGGCGATCGTATAAATAACCGAGGAAAATTCAACGTGCTTGTAGTTGCGGGAGGTCGAAATATGAAAAATGTCATATTTTACCCATATTCAAACGGCCATAACTACCTCTGCCAATAACATATTGAAATATTTTTTTGCCAATGTCATACTCTATTCTTTGTCTTAACAGAACAGCTGAGTCCTTTGAGGCGAAATGTGAAAAAAAAATTTTTTAAATGTATTTTTTCCTGTGCATTTTTTGTAAAAATTTTTTTCACATTTCGCCTCAAAGGACTCAACTGTTCTGTTACGACAAAGAATAGAGTATGACATTGGCAACAAAAATATTTCACTATGTTGTTGGCAGAGGAAGTTATGACCGTTTGAATATCGGTAAAATATGACATTTTTCATATTTCGACCTCCCGCAACTACAAGCACGTTGAATTTTCCTCGGTTATTTATACATTATTTTAAAGTGCTTACACTGGTCTTTCAAACGACACTACTTTTGCCGTGGCAACTGAAATGTACAAGCTGTTTTTGGACCTCAAAAACGCTAAAAAAGCGTCAAAAATGCTTTGTTTTGAGGGCCTTCACTGACGTTACGGTAACAACTTACCACAAATTTAACATTCATTTTGTAACGTTTCAACCTTCTATATTCCATATACAAAAAGAAAATTGGAGTTAAACAGTTCCTGGTAAGAGTTTTGGCTCACAGCAACTTCCATGTCTTGAAAATCCACTTAAATTTTGATGCCGCACCTTCACCTTTAGGGACCCATAAAAACTAAACAACTTAACTTTAGAGCAAAACATTCTGGATTTGGTCTTTCAACAAGATAATATACATTTGGTAATTTTTGGGAGAAAATCTGAGAGGTCATTAATCACCTCATAATGCTAGGCATGACAGTTTCTCAGATTCTTGCTCTTAACAACGTTCAGGGGAATTTGGAGGCACTCTTCCAGGAAAAATTTCAATTTGAAGTCCTAAATGCGCAAATATAGACGATCTTTGATGAAGTTATGTAAGAGATGCAGTTCAAAACCCTACTTTCAAAACTTAGGCTCTAAATATACAATTGTAGGTTTGTCAAAATTTTCATGATATTTAAGAGTTTCTGAAATTGAAGGCCTTGCTGGTCATCTCTGGGTGACGTGAGAGAAATGGACAGGGTTTGGCAGGGAATCTCAGGAAAATGAAATCGAAATTGAAGATTGTGGTACGGGACCGTGGAAAAGTTTTTGAAATTGAAATCTTGAAAGGCAGTTTTGGTGTATTTTGATGTCATTAGAGAAAGGGATGGGTTTATTATTTTCCCTCTTAAAATTCTCGAAATTTAAGTCCTGTAAGCCCAATAGTAAACCAACTTTGGATGTTAAGGGAAGGGAACGGGTCCACAGACTCTCCTCCCAGAATTTTCCAAAATTGAAACACCAGAAAATGCAATTAGAAGCCATGTTTGAGTAAAAATAGACAAGAACTGGGTTCGGACGTTTCCCCCCTTCCTTCCCATGATGTATGTTTTAAAATTTCGTTAATACTTTTATATTTATTTGTTAAATATTTACTTGCTTATTTTTTGGTTATTTTTACTGTAATTAATTTATTCCTTGTATGTTAGTGCAACCTGAGTTTTCCTCCGGGGGGGCAGTTGACTTTCTCCGGGGGGGGGGCAGTGCCCCCCCCCCCCCGGAGAGATGCCTGAAAGAAACACTGCTTGAGGGACTCTTCTCCCGCAGTTTTTAGATTTTGAAGTTCAAAACAGGCTATTTTAGTTGATCTTTAATGATATTAAGGGAAAGGGTGGGGATTCAGGTCTCTGACCTGGAAATTTTTCTAAATGGAAGACCAAAACATTTGTAATCAACATGTGTTAACAAGGATGCATGGCGAAAAAAATGGGTAAGTAAGAAAAAAAAAAAAAAAAAAAACGAACCGCCCCTCCCTTGGAACATTTCTGGATCCGCCCTTGTCGCATAGCAAGCAATTCATGCAACATATTATGCAACAGTAATAGTAGTTATATATATCTTTCTACCTATTTTAAAAGTATTACCATGCGGTATAAATTTTGGAACATTTAATTCAGTAGAGAGACAGCAAGAGTTGTAGCAATAGTAAATCTCTTATCGAACACAAATCTGTACCTCAGAACCAGACTAACATAAGTCCATTTTCGTCATTTTTCGGTAGAGGGGAAAAACGATTGTCGAATACATCGTTTTTCCCCTCTACTGAAAAATGACGAAAATGGACTTAAGTTAGTCTGGTTCTGAGGTACAGAAATTTACAAACTGATGGTAGACACGTGTTTCGGGGTTCCAAGGAACTCCTTTTCCAATAAAACGAAGTGTGAGCTTCAGGGTGAAAAGCCAACCGAGAAACGTTTTCTTGAATGACTTGTTAGCACTTGATACACGTTGCTTTTTATTGTTACTTTATTGCCCTAAGTTATTTATTCATTTTGTATAAGCTGTGTTTGAATCTATCTGAATCTTTTCTTAGAATAATAACGCATTCCAGAGAATGATATTTCTGACCTAAACTACCTATTTAAGGACGTTAATTGTTATTACAATACGTTATAGTTATAAACGTTAGCACGAGCACAATTTTTTTAGTGGAACATTAACTACGAATTTAATTTTAGAAATTGTTCCAAATTCTGTCTGTAAAACTTACTCCAAATAATGTTATAAAATATACTGATTATCAGATATTCAAATTTTATTCAGGTACGTTATATTCTCTTGGAAATACAGGGTAATATTTCTTTGTTGTATTATGTAATTATCAGTATTCTGTAATTATTCTGACAGAATCATCGCTTGAGTACATATCGCACGCCTAGAAGAATACTGTCACAACTCAAAAGTCGAAACTCCGAATGTTCAGAGATGTACCCAGAGCCATGATTTAAAAGTCAAAAAGAAACGTTTATTTTAAAAACATTATGAAAGCAAATGAGCCGAAATGATCTAACCTAATGTATGATAGACTGCACAATTACTAATTGCTTTAATATATCAATTTCTTTTCCCCATCATAAATTTTTCTGTTTTTGAGTTGTGACAGTATTCTTCTAGGCGTGCGATATCTGGAGGTGAATTTTCCATAAAAATATTTTTTGGAGATTCTAATTAAAAGGTTGTGCAGGATTGGGTCAACAGGAACGTATAAAAATGTGATCTTTCTTTCTATAACTTCAGTAAACAATACGCAAAAGAAGTTTTATGAGTCCTCTGGTTGTCAGTTTTTCAAGTGCAATCAAAAGAAAAAAAACTGAAGGGATGTTAAATTTACGTGACATGCATTTGATACGGCATGGATGATGCGTAAGCCGTCGAAACAACTGTCTAAACTCTAACATCAATTTGGCCAGCGAAACATAAATTCTCAGAAAAAACTATGTGAAAGAAAAAAAATCTTGGAAAATCAATTTATTAAAAATCCCATTCAATGAAATTATAACCTGGCATTTTACTGCTTTTTTATGTAAGAAAATTTTTAGAAATCCTAATATTTTATATGCAAAGCTTGTAAACTTTTCTCTTGTAATGGAGCGCTATGTTTTTAAGCTAATTAAAAAAAAGAAAAATCAGAAAAAAACTCTTTTTCAATAGAACTCGTGCTGCCAACCCTGATTGATGCTTCAATGCGATATGAGTACTTAATTCAATTCTTGTTCAGTTTAGGCTTTTCAAAATCGTTAGCCTTCTTATTCTAAGATAATAGCTCGAAAACGGAAACAGTTGAAGCACAGGTCACAATGTTCAGTAAAAATCGGCTCCCTGACATTAATTGGAGGTAAAAAAAGTGTTTTGAAACTATCGATATGCACGCCTTGACTAGAGAGTGAAAATTCTATCTGTAAAAAAATGTTTCTTTGATTAAGTTTCTCATTTTAATGACTACAAAGATGAACGAGCTGTCTTGATCATATTGAAGAAGTCAGTTGCATTGCTCAGTTTGAAGCACTTCATTGGTTTCCCATCATTAGGCATCAATAAGGATTGGATGCAATTTTTCGCCCCCTCCCCCGATTACTTCAGTAATCAATAAATATCGAATGCAATATATCGATGGTAAAAAAACTCGATGTCTTTAGAGAAACACCGGCATAGCTTTGCATCCTTAACCCTCGTGGGTTCCTTGGGGTCATATGTGACCCCAATGCAATTTCTGTTTAATATATCTTGTTAATCAACCATTTGTTTTTAATGGCATTTTGTGGCTTTTATTCTTCTAGTTTTCTATTCAAAATAATGCTATTATTGTGTTTTATTTTTCCCGAATTGCATTTTTTGCACACAAGGCCCTTGGGGTCACTTCCCCAGAATGCCAGAAAAAGAGGACGTTGCAACTTTTGTCCAAGAGAACTGGATAGAAAATGCATCGAAAAATGTCATAAGTGTTTGAAATTCACTTGCAAAAAATCATGTTTTTTAAGGTCTGTAACAGATGTAAATAAATCTACAGTTATTGTAAGTTTTGCTCTAAAATTATAATTTTAATTCATAAACTAAATTTTACTTTGATTGTGTCTTTTTATTTTTATTTTTTTAGCATTAAAAAGTGTGTGAACTTAAATAATGAATGTAACATTCAATAATCATAATAAATTAATTAAAGGAAGCCTTGGGGTCGTTTATGACCCCAAGGGTCTTGAGTGTAACTGAAATGGGAGGGACCCACGAGGGTTAATAACCAGTGATAACATCAAATGTAGCCAACAAAGGAAGACGTATGAAATATTATTCTTATACAGTAGAGTCTTATTAATAAAGACTAACAGGGGATCGGGGTAGTCCAAATTAAGGACAGTTCGGATTAAACAAGATAACCTGTAAATTGAGCCAAGGTACAATAAAAAACTGCTGCACGTAGCAAAAATTGCAAATTGAATTCAGGAAAATGAAATATAACGCTGCATCAGAGGGAGTTACGAAAATGCATTACAAAAATACAAAATGCAGCCCACAAAAATACATTCTTACTCAAATTGTCATTTATTTATTATAGTTTATGCATCTATAAATGGCTGTTCGGATAAAGCGAAGTCTTGTTTAACGGAGTCCATATTAAGGTGGGTTTGCTGTTCTAGCAATAAGAATTTCCAATGAATTAGCTATGGAAAACTCAGGACTATAATTTTTTTCAAATATTATTTAGTGGAGTTAAAACTAAATGTTGTCAAAAAAAAATTAAAAAATTAAAAATCTGCCGAAAACAGATATTTCTTTTTTTCTTCTCTCGCTTTTTTTTTAAATTAAATTATCTTGTCCTCATCTTCGCACATCTCTGACATTCGATCCTACAAGACCTCTTGTAACGAGACAACATGTTTTTGTTTTGATCAAAATATGTTTTCATTCTGTCTCGCTGTCGTTTCCGCAGCGACACGAAGTAGGTGAACCTCGAATATTTTTTCGTTTTTACTCAAGGTATAATGAACTCCCTTTTTACGCAACTACTCTTGATTTTCCAGGTCAATCGGAAGTATTCAGTGACGTTACATATTTTATTCTTTCGTCAACCCGACACCGTTTTAGTTTATTCAGTAAACCCTCAGAATCCGGACCCATTTAAACCGTGTTTCGCTAAATCCGGACAGGCATTCGTGTGTACACACCGTATTACCGTGCATTAGCCGGTGTATCACAAAATTCGAAGGTTACCAGATTTTCAATAACCTTGCCTGATAGGAAAAACCTAGATTAGAAAAAAAAATAATAATTTAATACCATAACAAATAAATACATATTTAATTTAGAAAATAATATAAGTACTATATTGGAGTACAAAGCACTAAAGTCTTATCTGCATTTTTTATCAAAATTGAATTATTGTCACCAGGTAATTTTTTGTAACATATATTACCTAAATACCTTGTTTTATGGTCATTTGTGACCAGGAAATATTTTAAAAATACATAATAAAAGTTTGAAGGTAACACTTTTCTAATTAACACGGCAGTATAGATCATTTTACTAGGGTAAATAAACGGTTTAATAAAAAAATATAAATAAGCTATGGCAAGATAACGCACCATCAAACTACCACGATTTTTTTTCATCTCGAAACCTGAAGTTTTAATTTCTCCTGTCAGTAGTTTGCGTGTGGATGAAGCTGGAGGGGGGGGGGGTACTTTTATTTTGTTGCAAATGAACCTTGTTGCCGGAAAATTTGAATTTCCCGACATGCTGGCTAATACGAAGTAACGCATTTATGTATGTAAATCTGGCACCCAGTGGCAGAAACACCGCGACACGGCGACATCGTCGCCGCCAGTGAAACCCTCTTGCAGACTGTTTTTGTCTGCACTAATAAAAACAACTTAGAAAAGTTGTCCGCAACTTTCGGCCAATTTTTTTTCCCCTCTTGAGTATGCTTTGACTTAGGGGCTTTTTTTCCCCTCCCCATTTAGCCGCTGGGGGAAAAAAAAGTTACGGGGAAAAAAAAAATCTCTGCTGTGGCCAAACATGGCGCCCGAAACTTTTCTTCGCTTTTTTGCTCGTTAGAGCAGCTGCGTTTTATTTCACTGGGGTTATTTTTTACTTGAGATACGGCTACATTTTATTTTTCATTCATTTACGTGATATCTATCCTCCCTCCTTCGATTTTTGTCCGTTTTTCTATGAAAAAAAAAAAAAATGCAAGTTTTCTTTGTACCGTGGGCAAACATGGCGCCCAAAACTTGACTTTGCTTTTTCAAACTTCAGAGCAGGCATATTATATTTTACTACTGTTTTATTTTTAAGATAAAGCTGGATGAAATTTCTCATTCATTTGCATCGCATCTGCTCCCCCCCCCTCCGATTTTGATCAATCTCAATCGGTGCTTTATTAACAAAAGTTTTTTTTTTTCTTTGGATTCATGCTCAGAAAATTGGCTTCTCTATATTTAGTGTAAAGTGAATTTTTGCCAAATTTATAGGTCACCCCCCCCACACCGATCTTTTTGCACATAGTAATTTTAGTCTTTTTTTGTGACTTTTAAAACACAGAGAAAGTCAAGAAAAAAAAAACGCCTTTTTTAAAAAAAGATTTTAGTTTATGCTCAATGGATCATTAAAAAAAATCAATAGTTTGATCACTGGTCCCCCCCTTCCTATGTCCTAATTTAAAGTCTACCCTTTTTTTTTTAAAAAATATTTATCAAATTCAAGTTTGTGACCTGATAATACCTGCAAAAACAGCTCAATACATTTTTGTCTTAATTTCAAAATTATTCTGAACATTTTAATAAAAAAATCTTTTTGATTTCATTAAAATGACCACAGTTAAAAATGTCTTGTCTTGAACCATGTCATTAATACAACAGCTCTTGCGAAAAAAAAGAAATAAAAAATTGAAACCTCAGAAAGAGCTAAAGATATCCAAATAGAATTAAAGAAGATTAATGAAATAGCTAATGGAACAAATAGAAAAAAAATCATTATAAACTGAAACAATGAGTTTCATAACCTGGATAAGTGATAAGGATGCAAACCTATGGTGCTCCATTATTAAAAATTAAAGTTTAAACTTTTTTATAATTTTGTACCAATCTTGTTTTTTCCTGTGAAAAAAGTAAGAGAAGTTTTTAGAAGCCTTTCTTTTTGAAATCTTTTATCAGAATTTCATCTTTTCCTTTTTCTTTTTTGAGTGACATGCTCAACAAGTCGCAACTTACGGATCGCATGTTACACACTCCTAACATCAAAAGTAAAAAACAAAAGAAAAAAACAAAATGAAAAAGAATACATGATGCTTACAATATTTTAGATAAAGTGCTACTAATTATAGTTATTATTAAATTATACTTGTTTAATATATGACTAGTATATTAAAATTTCACTCAAAATTTGCAGACAGATAATAAAATTGTCAAAGTTTGTCGCAGACAGCTACAAAACTTTCTGCCACTGGGATCTGCCACATTTATGTATTATTGAAGTTAATTGTTGAGTAAAAGTCTTTTAAGACTTTGGAATAGAAATAACTTTTAAGTATATTATAAGCAATTGTATACATCTTACTACTATTATATATGCGAAAGTTTGTATGGATGGATGGATGGATGTATGGATGGATGTATGGATGGATGTATGTTTGTTCCTCTTTCACGCAAAAACTACTGAATGGATTTTGATGAAACTTTTACCACAATGTAGCTTATACATCAGAATAACACATAGGCTATAATTTAAAACGATATTCAAAAAAGTTCGATCGGTAGCGCCTTTTTCATTCCAATTTAAGGTACATTATTTCTCATTAATCAAAAGGCATTGACCAAACTAATTCAGTATTTAGTGTATCATCTCAACTCCCTGTCGAAAGCTATAATTGCGGGCATCATTTCTTCTTTCCGTATTTAATGTTCAAGGCTTTTCTCAAGTCAAATCATGAAGGTTTTTTTTCCGGCTTCATGGGGAATATCCAGGCTTTTACCATGATTTGTATTTAAAACGTTTTGTATAGTCTTAGTTGTATAAGTAGAATATTTATCCTTAAGCAATGTGTTTCTTAATGTGCATTGCTGCGTGAAAATATTATTTCTTTAGAATAAATTGTATTCCTTTATTAGTAAATTGTTCACTGTATCAATTATTTTCACAAGTTTCGTAAATTTGTCGGTCCTGC
This sequence comes from Uloborus plumipes, assembly GCA_038373865.1. Lineage (NCBI taxonomy): Eukaryota > Metazoa > Arthropoda > Arachnida > Araneae > Uloboridae > Uloborus > Uloborus plumipes. The sequence continues at coordinate 4,368 of JAXGGA010020546.1, read as the reverse complement.
TTAATCGGGTAACGAATAAACGAATAAAATATCCTGGAACTGGATATTTCCCATGCCATAGTCGCAATACTAAAGATTCCGTTTAATCGAATTCTCCGCTTAATCAAATAATATTTCTTGGAACCGACAGTATTCGTTTGAGCGGGGCCGACAGTATATGTTTTAGAGTATCGGTAATGTAATCGCTTGAAGAGATTGGCAACTAATAAATGGATTGGGTTCATTATTTTCCAATTTAATGGAACTTTAAATACAACTTTACGGTATTTTTAAAAAAAATTTTGCGCTGACTGGGCGGGTACTTACAATCGGTCACTTAGAATCCAATCGAACAGGTATCTTGCCGAATTTGTTGCAAGAATATTATAATAACTATATATTGGTAATTTTTTCAACTGACGCCAGTTTTGGCGCCAAAGACTATGTAATAATACTTTACTTCTTACATGATATAACTAAAATAAAACGATTGTTGTCTGATATTTGTAGACTGCGCCAAAATCTTAATCATCGAGATAATACTCCCACAGTTGAAGAAAAGTTCAGGCTTTTTTTTTTTTTTGGCCAATCCCGTACGTTGTCATTAAAAAAACTTTTAAAACTTATGTCAAAGCGTAAAGTAATCCGCATACGAAATTAATCAAACCCCAAAACTAAAATTACCAATAATTTGTGTTTTTCGCACAAATAATTGTCAAATGCTCCCTACAAATTTCGCAATCACTTAGGACAAAAACTTTTAGCGTCATTTCATGGTCAGCAATATTTTCTCAACATTAAATGACAATTTTTCTTTGACAAAAATTACTGACTTAATAATACTTAAGCATATTTTCATAAAGTAGGGAGGGGAGCAAAAGTATCCTAGGTATCCCAAAACAATTACCGCAAATTTAGCAACATTTTAAATCGTCAAAGCGGTACGTTTTGAGTTCTTTTAGTTTAGGAAAAAAAAAGCGATTATAAATTGGTTCTCAATATTTTCACTGGCCCAGGCAACGCCGGGTATTTTTGCTAGTCATTATAATAAAATGCTTCAAAAATTATTTTCGATGTGAAGAAGTCTGACAATGCATGGATTTGTGCTTTGTTATCGAAGTAAGAAAAGTAAACATATTTTTACTGGTACCAAAGATATGATTACAGTACGTCTAGAAGAGCCTAGTCGGGTCATACTCATGGTAAAAAGCACTGGAACACAGCCCAGAATTTGCGTTACTTCAGTTAGGCTCCACTTGTCATAGGGAAAAATAAATATTCTAGGAAATGATGGATAGTTTTCTTTTTCCCTACCCCTGTGGTCCTACTTTTCAAAGGATTTCTCAGTAATGACCTTGATCTTGAACCAAATCAAATAAATTAACAAATTATTTCCCAGTACGACTAGTAATTAACACAACAAGTACATTCTGCATTTATCTCATTTTTGATTTATAACGGGATAGCCACCAGAATCTAATTTTATGCGTTTTGATATTAAAGAAAAGATTCTTTCCCTTTGAAAACATGTATCATAAATAATTATTAAAAGATTGGTTTATTATACAAAGTATAACATTTAGAATACCCAACAAAACACTGCAAATGTATGTAAGTAGATGAACAAATTCAATAAACTGAAGTTTGATTCCCCAGTAGAGTTATTAGATCATAAAATTCCCAGATCAAGTTAAAATGAGTTTACAATTCTTGACAATGAAGAATTTATTTTTAATTAACATCTTCGCAAAAAATGGCACTAAAGAAGCTGAATCTCTCTTCTTTTTAAATAGGTTTGGACCCCTAAAATGAACCCATTATTCAGGGATTGCCAACATGGTTGTTTATCTGTCAAACGCTGCGTGTTGAATGATTAGAAATGAATCATTAGCCATTTACAGAGGTTTCGTTTCAAGACAAATCACATGCCACCAGGAAAAAAAATAAATAAAAAGTTATCAATTGTGCTTACATATTTCCCGCATTACAAATCAGATGAGGGTCTTGAATAAAGCAATGAATCTGAAATTTTTCTGCTTCTCACAAAAACAAATTCACTCAACAAGTGTTAAAAAGATAATTCAATGAGTTTCAAACATCTCGTTACTGGTATGCTATGTTTATGTGCTATAACAGGAAGTATTTTCATGTACAATTTTGTATAAATTTGTTCATCTGGCCCTTGTTAAAACAAATCAAATTTGTTCACAAAAATAATAAAAAGATACAAAATACTTTGATAACTTCAAATTATGTAGCCCAGAATATAACTATAATTACGTGGAACATTCACTTCTTATTTCAATTACATGAGAACTCTTTTTTTTTTTTGCTAGTGTAAAACATTAAAAATAATGAATGTCCCCATCTACCGCTAATTCATCAGAAATATTCGTTTTTTTTTTTTTGCCAATACAGAACACAAAAGATCTAGATTTTTTCAGCTTGTCCAAAAGAAAAAAATTCATTTTTCAAGGTAGATCCGCCGATCTCATTTTATTTGTATTGGCGCACCTGTATTAAAGCTTGACTGCGGAGAGATGGCAAGTGAACTGGAAGCGGAAACGAAACGCCTCATTTTGCAATAGATATGGTGATGGTCGGCAAGATCACGTAGGCAGAAGAATTTTTACCGCTTGCGCGTCCTTGCTGATCCTTCTACAAAATGAATGAAATGTTCAGTTTCCCCTTCCAATTTACCCTCCATCTCTCCCTGACACAGCTTACATGATAAGTTAAACATGAAAATTTAAGCATACTTATACGACGATTTTAAATGGTCCCAGCACATTTCATAGGAAAATAAGGATAGTATCATTCGTTTATGCGTCGCTCTGAAGATAAATATTTCCCTTATGTGCCGAATTATTCCTAAAATGTAAAAAAAAATAATTTATTTTCTTTAAAAAATAAACATTTCTCTTTACTTTCCTCTTTAATCTTTCGCCTTTATTGTTCACGGAAGGCATTTTTTCCGCATCAACTAGAGTTCATAGAGGGACAATTATCTATTATGCATCGTTTTATAGGGAACAGTTTGTAATTAGGTATGCTACAATTTTTGTTTTCTCTTTATCATTGCAGTTACGTTACAGTAATTGCCAAACATTGGTAATATGTCCCTTTTCTATTGAAATATTCTTATTCATTCTCTCATTAGAAACTATGTTGCGTTTTAGGATTTTAAATGTTCTTGTTTACTTATACGTCTCCCTCACTTATGCACCTTTTTCTGTTGGTCTCTTGGGCCGGCGCATAAGTGAGAGTTCACTGTATATTTCATTCTTTCAAAAATATTCTTTAATTCATTAACTGAAATTTATCAGATATAAGTCCAACTCTCATCCAGGTAGGACAAAGCTAGAGGATGCCCTTGTCTACACAGAAAAACAAATGAACTCCATCCAGAAAATTCATTGGAGTCAACTCGATGTTCATGGTCACTACTCGTTAGGAGAAGAAAAAAAAAATCAAGGTCAGATTCCCGTCTTCAAGAGCTTTGTGTGCAACGAATTGATAATGAGATTTCTTTTTGCCTTCTTAATTCGTTTGGTGAAGCTAAGCACAGGTGAAATTTGGAAAGTTATTTCAAATTTTTCATGTTCATGGCTTGAACAACTGATGGAAATACATAGTTTGGTATGAATATAGATGTCTGGATTAAGTTATTTTCTTTTTGAAAAACAGTGTTTTACACTTGTGGAATCAAGCAGATTTAACTTGATTTTTCTAGCTTTATTTCAAGAAAAAAAAAAAAAAAACTGAGTGTCAGATAAGCTTTTTTATTTATTTTTTCTCTTTCCCAGGTTTGAAAACTTGAAGGATAAGGTCATAATGCAAATTACAAGCACCAGGGCCTGATTACCGAATAGGCCAACTAGGCCGCGGCCTAGGGCCCCCTCAACTTAGGGACCCCCAAATGGCTAAAATTGTTGTATTCAATGCCTAAATTTGTTTTATCCTATGCCTCTAATTGTGAAGCCTCAGTGCAGGGGGCCCCAAAAAAAGTATTTGGCCTAGGGCCCCGTGATATCTTAATCGGGCCCTGACAAGCACCTCAAGCATAACTTAAACTTATGTTTCTTTACTTATGCCTTTAGAAAGAATTACATTGAAAATGTAATAATATTTTTTTTTGGAAGAATAATTTGTAGCTAATGGGGCTCACTTGAAATTGTTTTGAAAAACTAAATAGCTTCTTAACGTTCTAAGCAAGAATGAAGAAAAAAAAATCGAACTAAAAAATCAGTCTGATCAATGTGACTTAACTACAGTGGCATAAAATAGCACCCTTACTGACACCCGGCACGGGAGGCGGCAGGAGGTTTGAGGGCGCCGAATTTTCCCAAAAAATGCAGTAGCATTTTCACGGAAAAAATTTTTAAATTT
>JAXGGA010020545.1:0-18086 GCA_038373865.1 Uloborus plumipes | reverse complement strand
AATTTCCAACTTTTTTGCCCTACATTCCCCTGCTGTTTTAGAAAACTGGCGCAAAAGGTTTTGGGTGAAATTAAATTGGAATTACTTGTCAGTAGCTTTATGAAGCCTGTTGTTAATATGAGGGTGAATCCAAGATATCCACCACCGGATCGGTGATGAGAGTGAAATGAGGTGACCGTGCGTTTTTTTTTCCAGGTAATGTTTTGTTATTTTTGAATGTTTGAGATGTAGTCAAAAGGAGAGAATAGTTTTTGGCACATTTTTACGTGCACTTTATAGTAGGTTACCTTTCTAATGCTTGTACTAAATTTTGTATGAATTGTGTTGGATGGCGGAAAATATAACTGAGCTGAAGTAACCTAAAATAGGGCAAAAGTTGAGCTACGTCGTGAGGCAAAAGGTTTCCAAAGACCATGGGGCAAAGTCCTTCGTATACCGTAGGGCAAAGCTTTATATACGTCGTATGGAAAAATTTACTGACACGCAGCGGAATTTGAATTATGATTAGAAATTAATTTTGAAACCGGAACCTTGTTGTAATCAACAATTAAGAGTGAGAATCTGAGAGAGTGTTACGGATGTGATTCATGACGTCTCAGATTTTTTCCAAAAAACTACCAAATGTTTATTATCTTATTAAAAGACCAAATCCAGAATGTTTTGTTCTAAAATTGAGTTGTTTAGTTTTATGGCTTCCTAAAGGTGAAGGTGCGGCATCAAAAATTAAGCGGATTTTCAAGACATGGAAGTTGCTCTGAGCCTATGTCAAAAAAACTTTTACAAAAAAAGAAAAAAATATTTTTTCCTATGCATTTTTTGTAAAAAAAAAATAAGCATTTCGCCTCAAAGGACTGAACTGTTCTGTAAAAACAGAGAATAGAGTATGACATTGGCAAAAAAATATTTCAATATATTGTTGGCAGAGGAAGTTATGACCGTTTGAATATCGGTAACATATGACATTTTTCATATTCCGGCCTTACGCAACTAAAAGTACGTTGAACTTTCCTCGGTTATTTATACATTATTTTAAAGTGCTTACACTGGTCTTTCAAACGACACTACTTTTGCCCTGGCAACTGAAATGTACAAGCTGTTTTTGGACCTCAAAAATGCTGAAAAACGTCAAAAATGCCTTGTTTAGAGGGCCTTTACTGACCTTACGGCAACAACTTACCACAAAGTTAACATTCATTTTGTCAAGTTTGAACCTTCTGTATTCTATATACAAAAAGAAAATTGGAGATCAATAGTTCCTGGTAAGAGTTTTGGCTCACAGCAACTTCCATGTTTTGAAAATTCGCTCAATTTTTGATGCCGCGACTTCACCTTTAGGGATCCATAAAAACTAAACAACGCAACTTTAGAACAAAACATTCTGGATTTGGTCTTTTAATAAGATAATAAACATTTGGTAAATTTTCGGAAAAAATCTGAGATGTCATGAATCACCTCATAATGCTAGGCGTGACAGTTTCTCATATTCTTGCTCTTAATATGAAAATTAAAACTAGATTTTTATTTTAAACATTTTGTATACCTTTTTCACCTTTTTAATGATATTATATTAGTTTAGTCAATGTATTAGTTAAAAAAAAAACCTCCTATTAAAACTTTTTGGACGATATAAAAATAAAAATTTATGGTGTCGTCTAAATATTAGTTGAAATGTAATAAATATTCATTACCAAGTCAGAAAATAAGGATAAAAATTTCAACTTCAAAATAAAAAGAAAGCAAATTATAAAGCTATATATCTGAGTTAATTTTTATTAAACATACTGTGTAGAAAAAACACAAAACGTTTACAGTAACCTAAATATGCAATTCCATTGATTCAAAATGCTCTCACCTTTAGCGATTTTACTGCATATATGTCAGAAGAAAAGAAGTGAAATTCAAAATTTGAAGTTTAAATAATAAAAAAATGAGAGTCGAATAACAAAGAAACTATAAGCTAAAAAAAAAGAAAAAAACAAACATGCTAATTTTTGTTTAACATATTTTTTTTTACATTATATACAGAAATTTGAAGTCTAAATACTCCAACAAGGAAAAAAGGAAGAAAGCAAAAAAAGAACCTCAAGGATTTTACTGAATGAAAATGATAAAAATGTTAATTAAAGCTAAATGCGTTAAATCATTTTGAATGCAGAATGAAAATAGAATTGACATCAGTTTGCTCTGCCATGATCCTATTAAAAGATACACTAATGCTTCTTTAAATGTGAACAAAAAGAGCCAAGTGGCTGAAAATTTGTCAATAAGTAAAATGGTTCATTAAATTATATATAATTCTATAATATTTCATGCCGAAACACAACATGTCGGGAACAATTATGATGAAAATCTCAGCGCAATAAATAAATTGAAGGCCTATCTAATAAATATTTACTCTTCTGAAAACAACAAATGGTACGAAACTTTTCAAACACCCTAAAATGACCCTGAACTGTAATCATTTAAGGTGGCACTTCCATAACATTCCCTAAGCAGAAAACAAGTCTCTGAAACTACCTCATGCACTGAAATTCTTGAATATGTTCCACCCTTGTCGAAATTCAACGAAAAAAAAAAACAAGTTTTATTAAGGACAAAATCTTGTCAAATTCTTTGCGAGTTGCTGCTATAAATCTCACATTATTTCCTCTGACACCAGGTAGGTGCATTTTGTTATTAAATCAAATTCTATCTGCCTTCGCATCACTCTTGCTTTTTATTTATATCCCCAATTTGACACACCAACTGTAAAACCACAAAGTAATTAGCCGGCCGAGGAGGAAAAATTGGTCCAATGAGGCGGGGACCATGCTGACCTCAAATGGAAATCTACCAATAGCATCGATAAGATTTAGATCTGGTAGGGGGGAAATATATCATCGGAGATGATATCTCCTAATGTTTGTCCTTTAGGTTTCTTTAATTCGATTTCCGATAATTACAAGAAAATGACTCGCAAATTGCAGACCACCTCAGCATTCAAGGTGTAACAGAGTAGAGCTTTAATGCAAAGCATTCATCACACTTTCGCAACATGTAGACAGCAGTATGGAATTAAACGCTAGAAAAAAAACTTCCAGCCTTGCTTAGATTCATTTAAAACTTTGGACTACATGACTTGCTATCTGATTTCCAGGCAGTAGACACTTCAAATGAGTTATGTTTTATTTGTGCAAGAGACTTGCAATTATTTTTTGACTATCCGACTGCTCATAATTATGAGGAATAGTCCCGGTGTTTAATGCTCATCTTTCTATTGGACTATATATTATCCGCCGGTTTCCCCAAATGCCAGTTTGTGCATTTGTCTTCTTAATAACATTGACCATTAAGGGTTTCAGCATCGAGTTTGGACTTTTTCATATGTAAATTGACACTCCGAATTCAAAGAATGTGGCACACTTTAATAGTCGTAGTTTCATTAAAGATTGAAAAATTAATGACTGTTTTCAAGGAGGAATTTATCCTTCAACAAAATATCTTATTTTTAAGAATGTTACTTAAGTTCGAAGTATGAGTAAAACTACGTTATATAACAATTAAGAAGGTATTAGATCAATCAGAGGGGAAAGCAAAGAGCAAATTCTTTTTTTGATATTATCTATCCCAAATCAGAGATATATTTCAGGGTTTTCAAGCGTTTTTTTAGTATTCAATATCGAAAACACTTCTCAAATATTTACTCACGCCTTTTTTCACGTTTTGCATTTTCATAAAAAATTAACGTAGTTTCAAATGGAGGAACATGCAATTGGAATTAAAAAATATTATACATTAATGTTTTTTACTCTGTTGAGCACAAAAAAAAGTCAAAAATTTTGAGTTCAAAAGTGTATTAATGTTAAAAATCAAAATGTTACAAACGTCTCCTTGTTCTTCCGTCTTCCGATTCATGCTTAGAAACTTGTTTTTTCCTAATGGAATCTAACAGTATTTAGGCTTCTACTGTTTCCGTAAATTTGCCACATCTTGGAAAGAATCCCCCCCCCCCCTCACAGCTATATCTCTGTTCATAATGCATTAAGCTGCTTTTGTCCGCTCGTAGATGCAAAAAAATAATTTCTATTTAGAATGGATTTTGAAAACTTTAACATAATAGAATTCAGTTTATGTAATACTAGCGATACCCGCACGGCTTTGCCCGTGGTATAAAATGAAAAGTTCATTTGTAAAATAATTGATATAGCAGAAAAAAACACTATTTTAGTTATAATTCAACTATAATTCCTTCAAAGTATGATATAAAAATCTGGTATGGACCCCACACTACTTCCTTTTACGTGTAAATTTCTTAGTAGATGCCTTAAGTGTTAAAATCATCACAAGCATTTACATCCCTAGTTTGCCACGAAACAATGCAAAAAAATGTTTTACAATGATTAATCTACTACATATCACCGATTTTAACAACATCCAGTGGATTTTTCGGAAAATGTCGCCAATAGCGCCAAATTGAACCCAAATCAAAAAAAAAAAAAAAAAATCGCCACATTTGTCACCAACTTGGCGTCAAACACTTGGTCGCGCCAATTCATATCACTTTTGTCTGCATTGAAATTAACACTGATTTACCCCATAAAAGGAGTAAAACACCCCCTTGGGGACATTCGAATGCAACAGAACCAACTCACAGAAACCAACAGACATCTTACCAAAGTTTAAAAGAAGAAAGTTTTCTTATCTAACTTCAAAAACAAAATAACACATTTTCCGAAATGACACGCTTTAGGAAGAACGTTGAAATATCGCAATTTATACGATATTATTGAAGGTTCTTGGCGCTATTTAAAAAGTCGCCAATTTAGTAGCTAATTTGGGATACCTTGGATAATTCTGAACCCCTATCCCTTCCATAAATAAAGAAACTTACGTATTATCACTTTTGTGAAAGAGAAATTGTCGCCAAATGTTGAGGTATTCTCTATGAAGCTGATTACTTTTTGGCAATCTGAAATCAATTTGAATATTATATTTGGCGCTAAAAGTACACCATTCCTTAAGGCGTTAAAATAATTTCCAACATTGCGGTATATCATAGCAAATAGTTTGGACATGAAAACGAACCATTGATTGGATGTTTGGTGAGAAAATATAGTAACATACTTTGATTGAAAACAGCAATAGATATAACGAACAAAATAGTGTTCGTCTGGAAAATAATGCATGACATCTAAGCCTCTACAACTCTAAAGGAGTTCCGAAATATGAAACTGAATCTCATTTGTTTTTAAAAAAAGATTAATCTGTTAATCAAATACCTTTTTTATCCTTTATACTTGAGATAGTTATTGGGAAAACTTCCATTATTGAGGGCTTTTGGCGCGATTTAACAGATCGCCAAATTTACGCTAGCAAGCAATCCCAACTATCTGCCAGAGAGTTGAGTTGATACACTAAATACTCGATTGGATTGATGAAAGCCTTCGAAAATGGAGTTTTAAATTGAAATTACGAAGACAGAACCAGGTCTAAAATTGAAATAAAAATAGAACTACCCATCGGATTTTGTTGAAACTGGTCTCTAAACCTTCCCAGTACCAAAAGGAACAAACGGTGAAACTTTCAGCCAAATCTCCCGGGTAGTTTCTGAGATCTTAGGGAACACACACACATACACATATACACATTTACCAACATTCATTTTTATATATATAGATAATAGAACACATAAAATTTTTATACTGCTGTCAGCATTTTTAAATATGCAATTGCTACGCACCTACTTAAAGAAATTAAAGGGCTTACACACAGGAAGAAGTCCCATAACAGTATTTTCAATGGAACACATAAGTAAATGACTTGTCAAAAAAAGTATCTGTCACAATAAGAGCTGTGAATATGAGAGTTTGCTTTACAGGAAAAAAAAAAATTGTGATCGTGATTTAAAAAATGTTAACAATTATCAGAATAAATCACAAAAATGAATGAGGAAAACCAGGAATTGAAGTAAACCATTGCTGACATTAAAATGAAATTAACTTCGTATGTCAAGTGAGCTGGAAGAGTTAAGGAAATATGCATTGCAATACTTGGAAGCAATATTCAAAAATTTATACTTTATATTGAACAATATTGTTATTTAATATTGCGCTTACTGTATTTATTTGCAACTGTGTTTCAATCACATTAAGGACCCCGTTTATTGCCACATAATAATTTCTGCTAAGGATTGCCCTGATTTGTTTGCAATACAGATTTTTTAAAAAAAATTGAAGTACAGTGAAACATATTTGACACGAAAATGCTTTTCAAGAAAAAATGTTTAGCAAGAAATGAGGCAGTGGATCATACATGTATACCTCGTTCCGTATCTGCCATAACCCTTATTTGACAAACGCCTATTGAATCAACTAGTACATTAACTGCTGGCAAGTAGCTGCTACTGAAAAATAATCAGTAGGGTTTTGTTCCCTTAATGCAATTTTGTAAGAGTTAAATTTACAGAATGTAATGAATTTTTTCTATTAATAACTTGCAGGCGTTAATTAGAATTTTAAAGTAGTTAAAAATATTTTCTTGAAACAAAAACTAATATTAACTTTTTTTTTTGAAAGAATTTTTTTCACCAACTTTTTCTTTACAAACTACATATACCAACTGTCAATATGTCCTGTTGAAAATAGTGAATGTTTTCTTAATATTTTATTATGATTTTTTATATTTGGTGGCCGGTAAGAAAATACGAATAATTTGTATAGCTTGGTTTCTTCACTACCAGTGCTCCTATTTCTCTAACGCATAATCCATAAATAAAATTTTCTAACTGCGTGCAAATAGCTGCTATTGAAAAAAGTGCTTTCGCTCCCTTAAAGATATTTTATAAGCTTTTTAAATACTAAAAATTAGGTGAAAAAAGTGTTAATGAATCAATTTAAATGTCATTTGCAATATTTTATTGAAATAAAAATTTAAATCAGCTTTTTTTTTTCCACGAAAAATTTTTTCCGTCAAATTTTTATTTACAAATAAAAATAGCGAAATTGTCGCTTTGGAAATGATCAATACGAAAAAAAAATAGTTTCTTTATTTTGAATCATGATTGTTTAATTGTGAGGAAGAGTGAATGATTCGTGTAACTTTGAATCTTAATTAATATAACCTTTATTTAACAAACGCAAAATGAATTTCTCTGAGAGCGTAACTTCTACCGTGAAATAAAAAGTGTGTTTTTGTTCCTTATGATATTTTCTAAGATGTTCAAATATTGAAAGTAATGAAAAACAAAAATAGATTAATAGCTTTTAGGTGTTATTTAGGTCTTACTAAAATTTTAAATCTCGTTTGCAATATTTTATTAAAATGAAAAGAAGCAAATAGTTTTTTTATGTCAAATTTTTGTTTACAAATTGCCACATGCAGCAAAATTGCCATGTTGGAAATGAGTAATATTAAAAGCAAATAAAACAATCTTTACTTTATTTTATTATTTTAATTTTGTTAATGATTGATGAATAGTGAGGAAGAGTGAATGATTCGTTTACTTTGTTTTTTTCACTACCATCACCCTTATTTACCAAACGCGTTAAGAAACTCTCCGACTGCGTGCAAGTAACTGCTACCGTGAAATTAGAACCAACTTAGATGATTCATCGAACACAAAAAAGAGCAAACTGGTTGTCATTTTAAAAGAGTAAAGATAAAAAAGAAGAAAGAAAATGAAAACTCCTTTTTACGTTTGATAGCCGTCATTAATCTAGCCAGAGTTATAGTGTCCGCAATTGCCGTAATTAGCCATTTATTCTTTTTCTTCTGCCGCAAAGGCAAGATGCTATGAAAGGTGTTTTGTACAATGTAGGACAAACGGAAAAAGTAAAATCTGGGCTATAGAAGGTAGAGATTATGCACGGCATATGCAATGCAGCTAAGACTTTGAATTCACTTCTGTTACAGAAAGGTGCGTAATTGGAAGACATTGTACTGTATAGCATTCTGTTGAAATAAAGCTTATCCATGCTAAATGCATTTTAAGAGCAAGTTTTTTTTTTAAATAGTTATCCATACTTGGGTTATTTCACGAATAACAGGCATTTTGTTTCACGCTCGATATTTTATCTCCAAAATTTGCAATAAGCAAAATTGTAACAAAGCCCACATCAGTGAGCGTGTTTTCTTCGGAAAAATATATTTTTTAAATTTCATTTTTAAGTATTACTTTTGAAATAAAATATAGAGCTGTCACGTGCAGGGCAAAATCTCCCTTTTTGTGGAAGGGTCCAATATTCAAGAACTCCCAAAACTCCAAGAGGGATGGACTACACCCCTAAAGGATATCCCCCCCAAGAGAAAAATACCCCCTAAAAGTTTTAATGAAGCAAGATCCCTCAATGTCACCTTTGCATTATGCGTTTCTTTTTGAAATTAGCACTTAGTAGGAAAGCAAGTTTCAAAAAATGTCATCAACATATAGATTCGGAAAATATTTTGCGAGAACTGAGAAATCTAAAACTGATGTCAAAGCATCTGCAGTCGATTCCCGACTCACACGAGCTATGCGTTCCAAGACTCCTCGCGTAAGTCGGAATTTTGCATTGTAGAAAAATATATGAATTCGGATTTTTTTTATAAACATACCCAATTATTTTAAGCGTTTGTAAACTTACCTCACACCGTTTTGAATCATTTCTTAACTATATATTACCATTTCTTACACAGATAATTAAGGAATGGTTATTTGAATACGCTGATCCAAACCGATGTTTAGACTCGCACGATGTGCGAATTTCCACTTTCCAGTGGTACTAAATGGATCAATGTCCATCATGAAACTAATATTTAATCTATAACTTAGTCCATACTTGCGCCCAGTGTTTCCTCTCCGAAAATTTTGGGTTAGATGAGAAGAATTCGTGTTGTTTGGAAAGTTCGTTTCTCAAAAAAAACTTCGCGCTATAGCTATTTCGCGTAAGTCGGGTCGCGTTGTAGCGGGGATCCACTGAATTCTAAACGCAACATGTAAAATCACTTAAAAATAACAACATGAACGAATACACCAACATTCTGGTTATGATATCGTTCAATAAAAAGACATTTGCCTCTAGCTCTGTTACCGACTTTTCACAACTGGCGAGTCCATAACAGGGACAAGACTGCAGTCTCTGGGAGTCATGACCGGGCTGTCGGAATACTGCTGGAGATTCTGACTTTTCCCTGGGTTATGATTACAATTTCCTTCAAATTAAAAGATATATTGGATTTTTTTTTGCGTAACGAATTTTATACAAGTAAATTATGTACAATAAATATACAACTTACTTTACACTAGGTTAGTACATTTTAAAAATAAAAATTGGACTAAAATGTGAAGAAAAATTGTGTCCAATTGTCCTACATATGACTTCGCCTACCTTCGTTTTTTCTCTTGTCTGAAATTTTTATATTTATTGAGAAATTCAATCTAGATTTTATATTAAGTGGCAAATTACTATTACAGTTCATCGATAAATACATATATTAATAAAAAGTACAGTATTTTTTCCCCTCAATACCAATCTTAAGATGATTTTTGCGAAATTTTAGCATTTACGAGCAGTAACAGGGGTGCCCAATGCCTATACCTCCCAAACTCAATGGCGCAAATTCCCTCCCCCCCCCCCCAAAAAAAAAAAAAAAAATTCATAACTCCTCGTGCTTTTTATTTTTATCCCTCTTTTTTTTATTTTATTCATTTTTTTAAATATTATTTATTTCTTTTTTAAAATATTATTGTTTTTTAAAAAATTATAACTTATTTTTTTTAAATATTATTTATTTTTTTTTAAATTATAACTTTTTTTTAAAATATATTATTAATTTTTAAAAAGTACGAATTATGCGTAGAATAGAATCGCTTTTTTTTCTTTTCAGACATTCTAAGCACACACACACACAAAATAAATAAATAAGTAATAATAAAGAAATAATTTTTATTTCAAAAATAAATTAATGAATAAATTTTATTCATAAAATCAGCAAATAATTTAAATTCAAACAATAAATTTATAAATAATTTAAATAAATAAATAAATTAGTTTAAAAAATCCCCACCAAAAATTTTGATGGCACAACGTGCGCCATAATAACCCCCTGTGGGCACCCCTGAGCAGGGCCGCCGAGAGGTTTATCGGGGCCCCGAGGCAAAGTACTGACATGCGCCCCCCCCCCTTCCAAAAAAAATCTTCAATACTAAGACAACTTACGTTCGGTGCAGTGAAGAAAAATAATAGTATTTCGTATTTGCTAATTTTTCTTCCAATTTTATATTTTTGTGTGTTTTATATTTTTATAATCTGCTCGTGTACTGTACTTAAGTATACTATGATATAAATTCGTATGAAATAAATCAGAAACACATAACACAAATTTACAAATAATATTCCTACTTCAATTTACTAATAACTATTAATAATTCTATCACTACTTCACAAAATTAATAATACATATTTACATAAATTGCACATGTATGTGTTTTAAAATGCTTTGAAAAAAATTTCATTTCTTGACTATTAAAAGCGTTATTCCTCACTTTGAAAGTTCATTAAAACTTTCCATTGTACACGTAAGAAATGCCTGGTAAGTACTACAGAAGATAGCCCCTAAGGCATTGGGCTACGAGCACTCGTTGAGTTGCTGTGGACACATGTAGATGCGAGATGTTTTTGCTTTGCCTACACAAAAATGAAGTTCAGTTAACCCAAAAAAACTGCCTTTTTTTTTTAAACTAGCACCGCGGGCCCCCTCTTGGGCCGGGCCCCGGGGATTTTGCCCCTGCTGCCCCCCCCCCCTCTCGGCAGCCCTGCCCCTGAGCAGTAAAACAACATGACTTAATAATTATTGATAATCAGTCTTTCATGCTCAGTATTTAATAAATCAATATACATAATCAAGATTTTGCTTCCTGACTGAGAAATATTTATTTATACTAATCAGTGTTTTTCGTTAGAAGAATTTTATGTGATTACTTCATTTAGAATTCTTATTTCACTGATGTGTTTTTCCCCTTCACGAATTTGTTAGCTCTTGTCGGAAATTAAATGTTGTCGTTATCTTCTTTCAGACATAATTGTTTCCCGCTTAACGAGTAATTTTCATTATCGCTTGCGAACACAGTCAACACTGTAACAGTAAGAAAAAGCAATGTACAAAGCACTTTCTTATTTTTAAGTCCAACACTGATTACTTTTAAAAATAATATTTTCCCATGATTTTACTAAGCGTTCTACTGTTAATGAAGTAGGTTTCATTCCCCTCAGACTGCTTTCTGTGCAGAAAAAAAAAGACAGACTCCAACTAAAAAATATATAATACCACCGAAGGAACGTTTAACCTTTCGTAAAAAAGGGGGTTAAAAATAAATCAAATAAGTTAATAGTAAAAAATAATGAAATAAAAAACGGATAAAAATATTAAGTAAATAAATAAATGCTTAAGTAAAGAAAATATATTAGCAAATAAATAAATAGTTTAATAAATAAAAAGTACGGATAAATAAATTAAAAAAATTATTCAATAAACAACCGATGGTAAGTAAAAGTTTGAGATGTTATTAAGAATGGAAAGAGGTGAGTGTTTTTGAATCAGTCTGTTTCCTACTGTCCCTTAATTTTTTTAGAGAGCATTATAATTCTAGAAGTATTTGCTTGATTAGATTTATGATTATTTTTGCTTCAGTTCCCCTCATGTAAAAATTTTCTTCTCAGAGAGAGAGTTTTGAACTATTTAATCAAATTTAAGATTAGCATTTAAAATTTTGAGTTCGATAGCACGTCCAATCCGAAAGTCAGATTTGGTTTCGGGAAACCTTGTGAATTGAAATTAATTTGATCAAAAAATTCAAAGCTGTTCTCATTTCATAGAAAAAAAAATCAACACAGCATCGATGGGCGAAATTCAAAATTATTTGTTGAAATCAGAAAACCCTTGGAATCACAATATTACGCTACAAATTTAGAGAAACAATTTTCTGATTTGGTACAACATAGAAACATAAACTTAATTTAATGGTGCAAGTCCACATGAGGATCAATTCATACTGTGTCCATATACAGAAACATCAACAATAAAAAAATTTTTTCAGCCGATTCCAAGAAGTAAAACATCATAGATAACATGCTTTTATGCATTCAGTCACTAGTTAATTTTCAAAATTAGCATTGTTTTACGTCAGCAATTATACTAGACATAGTATTACCGAGCTAGCTACAATATTAAGAGGAGAGAGAACTTCCATTTCTTCAGTATTGAAGCTAGCGGTCCGAATTTCCAGCGAGTATAGCAAAACGTTTCACGTAATAAAACACCTTGTTCAATGGGAAAAAGACCGTTTCTTCTGACATCCCTAACTTTTCAGATCAAGGATTCAAAAAGAGTGATGCAAGATGCTTCATAGATTAAAACTTGAGTTTAAATGTGAAAAGAACAACCTTTTTACCATATTCACTTGAGCAAAAAGTGAGCCGCCAAGTTCACTCTCCTCCTAGAATTAGAGCTTAATGGTTTTAAGGTATACGTACACGCTTGGACATTTTTTAAAAATATTTCACTCTAAAAATCCAATTTTTTAACAGTAGGTCACTGGTGTATGTTTAAAACCTTTTCGACGTAAAAATCTGAAAAAAAAACTTAAATAAACAGTAACTAATTAAGATTTAATGAGCTAATTAGCACATTTTTCTAAACACGATATCTTAAAAGCAAATTGGTTTAGGAACACAATTTTTGTCAAAAAATGTTCCTAATATTACCCTTCGTGTGGTCTGCCTCAATAAAGATTCTAGAGAAAGTAGATTTTTTTACTGATAGTTTTAACTACAGAAGGACCAAAAAAATCAAGATTTTTCCCGAAATCTTGACTTTTAAAAATCCATTAAAAATGAACTTTTCCAGTTACAACTCTGACTGAGGCAGACAACATCTGCTCAATTATGCAGAACCCAATGGCACTAAAATATTTGAGGTAGATGAATTCACTGTTGTGTAGTTATGTTTGGAAGAATGCAGTATATGGCAAAATGGCAATGCTTCAGAAATTGAGTTTAAAGATTTCTAAACACTTCGTAACCAATGGCAACACCAAAAGAAAAACCCTTGCAACTCGAGAAATATTTCGAATACTAGCTGCCAGGGCAGCTAGATTAGCTTCCTGCGGCATGCTGATGCATAACGTCCCCCCTCTCTAACTTTTACCTCATTCTGAAATTATATTAATTGATATAATTTAATGTTCATTCGATTTCAAGTCATACCACGCACGTGGCCCGGCGTTGCACGGGCACTTCGTGCCCTGAAAGTAGTGAGAAAAAAATTTAAAGAAACTACTCCCCGCCAAGGCGGCTCGCTTACAGGCGCTTCACGCCTTTACTTTTTTCCTATATAAAAAAATCATTCGAATTATTGAGATGCTTCACGTCTTCAAGATGGTGAGGAAAGTTTCAGTAAGTTCAGGTCGCTCAAAGAAAAAAAGCAGATATAGATACTCAGTTTTTAATATAAGTAGATGGCTCTTCAACAAATAAATGTTTCAAAATATTACCAGTAGCTAGCGATAAAAATTCTACGTAAGTGGTCCACTTATGAGTTTCGTGTTTGATTTAGTTAAGCCTTCATTCAAAATTCTCATTATCATTGTTATCACCGTTTCATAGCAACGACGGTTTGCAAGAATGGATTTCATATTTAATCATTTATTAGGCTTAATCGCTTTAAACTTGACTACTTATTAATTGATATCTTCGCTAATTGAAATCGTATAATTATATCAACTGAAACTAAAGAAGCTTGAAAAATTACCTATCTATCGGTACCTGGTTCGACTTTCAGTTCATTGGCGTTCAGGAGAAAGAAGCGTGACATAGAAAGATAGAAAGATAGTTAGAAAGAAAGAGAGTGAGAAAGATACTCAGTTTTTAATATAAGTAGACTAGCTGCCAGGGCAGCTAGATTAGCTTCCTGCGGCATGTTGATGCATAACGTCTCCCCTCTCTAACTTTTACCTCATTCTGAAGTTATATTATTTGATATAATTTAATGTTCATTCGATTTCAAGACATACCACGCACGTGGCCCGGCGTTGCACGGGCACTTCCTGCCTTGAAAGTAGTGAGAAAAATTTCAAGAAAGTACTCCCCGCCAAGGCGGCTCGCTAATAGGCGCTTCACGCCTTTACTTTTTTCTTATATAAAAAATCATTCGAATTATTGAGATGCTTCGCGCTTTCAAGATGGTGAGGAGAGTTTCAGTAAGTTCAGCTCGCTCAAAGAAAAAAAGCAGACATAGACACTCAGTTTTTAATATAAGTATAGACTAGCTGCGTAGCCCGCCATTGCACGGGCTGTAATGTAGTGAAGGCAGTTTGAGAAAACTACTCGCCACCAAGGCGGCTCGCCTTTAAAGAAATGAGGAAAGTTTAAACAGTTTACTCGCCGTCAAGGCGGCTCGCCTTTACAGTAGCGAGGAAAGTTTCAATTCACTACTCGCCGCCAAGGCGGCTCGCCTTTAAAGTACCAAGGAAAAGTTTAATAAACTACTCCCCGCTAAAGCGGCTCGCTAAAAAGCTTTCCTGCATCAAAGAATCAATCGAATTATTTGCACATACTTCCTCAAAAATAAAGACGATGTCAAGTAGCGCATACTTAGCACTCTCCCTAAATAACAAATAAAATTCCTTTCCAAAAACAATGATTTCCAAACCGCTTTTTTCCTGTAAAATTAATTGCAAAATTCTAAACGAAAAAGTTCTTTTAATATTTGGATCGCAGCCAGAAAAAGTCCATTCTAAAAACAGCAATTGCAATTTTATTTAAAAACACATTTTCAAAATGGTACCAGAGAAAAAATATGTCATTAATAATTAGAATAAAAACAATTGTTAGAATTTTGTTATAACACGTATTCAAAATGA
Organism: Uloborus plumipes; assembly: GCA_038373865.1. Taxonomy (NCBI): domain Eukaryota; kingdom Metazoa; phylum Arthropoda; class Arachnida; order Araneae; family Uloboridae; genus Uloborus; species Uloborus plumipes. The sequence continues at coordinate 3,211 of JAXGGA010020545.1, read as the reverse complement.
CAATGGAAAAAAATAACACTCTTTCATTTTAAAAAGTTCAAATTAATTAACGTTTTAATTTAGGGCCGAATTCAAGTGAAACACCATTGCAATCGCTTCGAGGCGTTTGCATATTGCAACCGCTACTGTAAGTCGAATTCAAGTGAATTCGTTTCACTTGAATCCAAATTTTGGAATTTGCGATTGCATTGGTGAGTTGCGATCGTCCGTGTTTCACTTGAATCCCTGCCTTAAAATCGCAACGGAAAGAAATAAATATCTTGGAGCTTTAAATAGTTCAATAATTTAATTAACGTTTTAATTCAAAATGGCAACGGTAAGAAAAAATGTCTTGGAAGTTTAATCATTTATTAGGCTTAATCGCTTTAAATTTGACTACTTATTAATTGATATCTTCGCTAATTAAAATCGTATAATTATATAGATTGAAACTAATGAAGCTTGAAAAATTACCTATCGATCGGTACCTGGTTCGACTTTCAGTTCATTGGCGTTCAGGAGAAAGAAGCGTGACATAGAAAGATAGTTAGAAAGAAAGATAGTTAGAAAGATACTCAGTTTTTAATATAAGTAGACTAGCTGCCAGGGCAGCTAGATTAGCTTCCTGCGGCATGTTGATGCATAACGTCCCCCCTCTCTAACTTTTACCTCATTCTGAAGTTTTATTTGATATAATTTAATGTTCATTCGATTTCAAGACGTACCACGAACGTGGCCCGGCGTTGCACGGGCACTTCGTGCCCTGAAAGTAGTGAGGAAAATGTCAAGAAACTACTCCCCGCCAAGGCGGCTCGCTAACAGGCGCTTCACGCCTTTACTTTTTTCCTGTATAAAAAAAATCATTCGAATTATTGAGATGCTTCGCGCCTTCAAGATGGTGAGGAAAGTTTCAGTAAGTTCAGCTCAGGCGCGGATCCAGAGTGGGGTCATGGGGATCATGACCCCCCCCCCCCTTAACCGACCAAATATAGCAAAAAATTGCATTTTTGGGACTTATTTTACGAAAAAACTGCCAAACCACCCCATTTTGCACAAAAATTGCACTTTGACCCCCCCTTTCCGAAAATGACCCCCTCCTTAACCAGAAGCTGGATCCGCCCGTGGTTCAGCTCGCTCAAAGGAGAAAAAGCAGACATTGATACTCAGTTTTTAATATAAGTAGATGGCTCTTCAACAAATGAATGTTTCAAAATATTACAAGTAGCTAGCGATAAAAATACTATGTAAGTCGCCCGCTTATGAGTTTCGTGTTTGATTTAGTTAAGCCTTCATTCAAAATTCTCATTTTCATTTTTATTATTGTTTCATGGCATGGCAACCACGTTTTGCAATGCAAGAATGGATTTCATATTTAATCATTTATTAGGCTTAATCGCTTTAAACTTGACTACTTATTAATTGATATCTTCGCTAATTAAAATCGTATAATTATATAGATTGAAACTAATGAAGCTTGAAAAATTACCTATCTATCGGTACCTGGTTCGACTTTCAGTTCATTGGCGTTCAGGAGAAAGAAGCGTGACATAGAAAGATAGTTAGAAAGAAAGATAGTTAGAAAGATAGTTAGAAAGATACTCAGTTTTTAATATAAGTAGATGGCTTTTCAACAAATGAATGCTTCAAAATATTACAAGTAGCTAGCGATAAAAATTCTACGTAAGTGGCCCGCTTATGAGTTTCGTGTTTGATTTAGTTAAGCCTTCATTCAAAATTCTCATTATCATTGTTATCACTGTTTCATAGCAACGACGGTTTGCAAGAATGGATTTCATATTTAATCATTTATTAGGCTTAATCGCTTTAAACTTGACTACTTATTAATTGATATCTTCGCTAATTAAAATCGTATAATTATATAGATTGAAACTAATGAAGAATGAAAAATTACCTATCTATCGGTACCTGGTTCGACTTTCAGTTCATTGGCGTTCAGGAGAAAGAAGCGTGACATAGAAAGATAGTTAGAAAGAAAGATAGTTAGAAAGATACTCAGTTTTTAATATAAGTAGACTAGCTGCCAGGGCAGCTAGATTAGCTTCCTGCGGCATGTTGATGCATAACGTCCCCCCTCTCTAACTTTTACCTCATTCTGAAGTTTTATTTGATATAATTTAATGTTCATTCGATTTCAAGACGTACCACGAACGTGGCCCGGCGTTGCACGGGCACTTCGTGCCCTGAAAGTAGTGAGGAAAATGTCAAGAAACTACTCCCCGCCAAGGCGGCTCGCTAACAGGCGCTTCACGCCTTTACTTTTTTCCTGTATAAAAAAAATCATTCGAATTATTGAGATGCTTCGCGCCTTCAAGATGGTGAGGAAAGTTTCAGTAAGTTCAGCTCAGGCGCGGATCCAGAGTGGGGTCATGGGGATCATGACCCCCCCCCCCTTAACCGACCAAATATAGCAAAAAATTGCATTTTTGGGACTTATTTTACGAAAAAACTGCCAAACCACCCCATTTTTGCACAAAAATTGCACTTTGACCCCCCCTTTCCGAAAATGACCCCCTCCTTAACCAGAAGCTGGATCCGCCCTTGGTTCAGCTCGCTCAAAGGAGAAAAAGCAGACATTGATACTCAGTTTTTAATATAAGTAGATGGCTCTTCAACAAATGAATGTTTCAAAATATTACAAGTAGCTAGCGATAAAAATACTATGTAAGTCGCCCGCTTATGAGTTTCGTGTTTGATTTAGTTAAGCCTTCATTCAAAATTCTCATTTTCATTTTTATTATTGTTTCATGGCATGGCAACCACGTTTTGCAATGCAAGAATGGATTTCATATTTAATCATTTATTAGGCTTAATCGCTTTAAACTTGACTACTTATTAATTGATATCTTCGCTAATTAAAATCGTATAATTATATAGATTGAAACTAATGAAGCTTGAAAAATTACCTATCTATCGGTACCTGGTTCGACTTTCAGTTCATTGGCGTTCAGGAGAAAGAAGCGTGACATAGAAAGATAGTTAGAAAGAAAGATAGTTAGAAAGATAGTTAGAAAGATACTCAGTTTTTAATATAAGTAGATTGATACATCTTAGGGTCGTTCCACTCAAATCGCCTAAGGCTATGTGCCGTAGTCCGGATTTTTTTTCAATATTTTTTTAAGGGAAATACCTATGAGATAAACTCAAATTATTTTTTTTAGATTTTTGACTAAAAATTTGGGTTTTTAGAATTTTTGAAATTTTTTTTTTTTCC
>JAXGGA010020544.1:0-18087 GCA_038373865.1 Uloborus plumipes | reverse complement strand
TTTTTCTTTTATTTTTTTTAAAATCAAAGTGCATTTAGCATAGCTAATAAAATTTATAAATCTGTGGCATGATATATGCAGAACGTTTTACTCATTACGATTTTCTAAAGCTGTTCGGCAATGGAAAAGCAATTGTTTTAGTTTTTTCAACCAATTGTTTTCAGTTTAGTTAGTTTCGAAAACATGGTGGGAAAAGAAATTTGCTAACTAAAAATTGTTTGGTGATGCAAAATGGTTTTCGATTCGTAACACTGAACATAACAGGCCACACGGGTTAACTTTACGAACTGTTTTCTAGGCACTGCTATTTTACTAGATAAAAAGAAAAATGAAAAAGAAAAAACTTGAAAACAAATTTATTGGAAAAAGCAAAAAAAAAAAAAAGTTTTTGCAGATGTGTTGAAATAACAAAAATCTTAACGAGTTAAAGAATGAATATTATCTATGGGTCTCGTGAAATATCATTTAAAAACAGCTGTAGAAAGCTGCTGCAGTTAAAACGTTATGAAGGTAATTGTGGAACAGAATTAATATCTGTAGAAGCTGGTCAACTAAAAAAACTCAGACATGTCTATCTATCAAAAAGAAAATTTTGAAAACGCGTCTGCAAGTTAAAGTACCGTCTAGCTTTTTGAACATGTTATGTAAGATTAAAACATTATTTCTTTTTTAAGTATTTGTAGTTTGTAACTTATGCTATGATAAATAAAATGCATTTTCAGTTTAGTTTGTCTAATACCACTGTTAGGGATTTATTTGTAGTCAAACAAAATCGTAAATTACCCCTAAAATTTTCCTAAAATTTTGTCAAAATGTTCCTAAAATTCCCCTAAAATTTTTCAAAAGTCTACTGCGAGCAAGTCCATTTTTTCAACGTTTAAGGGGAAGGTGAAAACGATCGTTGAATACATGCAAAGGATGGGACTCGCGCTATTTTCATGCTGCTAAATTATTGTGAAGGAACTTCTTCAATAGAAGAACGTTCTGATGAGTCGATGGAATAAGATTCTACATTCCCTTGCTACAAAAGTGCCACAACTCAAAAAACTGCGTTTTCCAGGAATTGCAAAAAACTGTTTCCGGGCTGACTAGGCACATTTTAGTATTTTTGAATTTGTCAATATGAAGACCCATACATCTCAAACTGTGATCGTTAGTTACGCACGTTACTCTACGACGGCTGGACGACAACTCAAGATGTGGCATTTCAGTGGAAGGGGTCCTATGCATCTTGATAACAACAAAACGCCATAACTGCCCTTTGGCGGCTGATTTTTCAATGCAACTTCTGGCTCTTTTGAAGATTGATAGAGACGTGTAAACTACGTCTAATGACGGTCATAACTCAAAAATTACAATTTTTGAGTTGTTGCACTTTTGTAGCAAGGGTGCGATATAATACAGCAATAAAGTGAAAATAGCCAATTTTGGACTTACGTCGTTCTGGTTCTGAGGTACAGATATTAACTATGACTCTTTCGAGGTATTAAAGACATCAATTAATTTAATAACAAGCTAAAATTATAAGAAAAAGAAAGAATGAAAGATTAATTTGAATTCGTTCCCGACAAATTCAGCTAGCATTTTTGCAATCAGAATTGATTACTGTTCATTCAAAAAAGTTTTCTGAAATTTCTTACAGTTTCAAAGGATCATTATCTTTAGTATATGAAGCGTATGCCAGTAAAAATAGGTATCTGAAAAAGTATTTTTAGGAGTGAATTGCATCTATAGCCACAAAAGATACGAGGTTAAGTAGCTCTTCCGGGACATTCCATGGTAACTTACGTTACATTTCGACCAACTCTTATGCCTTTAGCACCTCAGTACAGACAAATATTGTTATACAAACCTTACACAAAAGTATTCAATGAAAATGACAGTCAAAAGCAAAATTTAGATGCACAAATGTTCGATGCACTTAAATTTTACAAAATTTAGCTGTCAAAAATAAGGCAGTAACTTACGTTACACAAAAAGGGAATGGCATAATATGAAAATTGGTTCGAAGGCAAATTTCTGCTCTATTACAGTTGTTTTCTTGTTTAAAGTATAATTTATCAGTTTCTTATAATACTTAGGAATTTATTTTCATAAATTTAAAATTTTATTTCAAAAATTGAAATTTATGGGAATTTTTAACTGGGTAACTTACGTTACAGTAACTTACGTTACAAAATTCGTTACAACAAGAATATCTTTATTACAAAAATTAATTAATGAAAATTACAGCTTAGTTTAGATCAAAATACTGAAAATTAACGATTATGAGTTAATTTTACATAAATTTAATGCCAAATTCAATGATAAATCAAAAATATTACGAAACATAACTTTTAAATGCATAATGGCCGCTGATATTAACAAGTTCCGGTAATTCTATTTTTCGAATCAAGTTTTCTCTTATAATAAATTTCATCTGTCGTTTCTGGCCATTTTTAATTGGTTCTAACAGCAGCCATTACTTTGACTTTTAACTCGTTTTCTTCAATAATCGTCACAACTCAAGGATACAATGTATTCTCGTACTTCACCACACACCAGTCTCACCTGCTTTTATTTCTGTTTTTTCTTCTTATTCCTTAAAATACTAACTAAACGAAACCCTACAGTTTGTTCATTTCTAGTTCTTAAATGAATGTGCGGATCTTCAGAAAATATTTTTGATAAATTTTGCTTTATCTAACATATTTCATTGTCATCAAGAGTAACTTTTATTAATGAATCTGTAATATCCTCATGACTTTTCTCATACCCCTTCTACAGTGCATCTTTTGTGCAGAGCTCAGTGGCATTTTAATGCAGAATAAAATATATTTCAATTGAAAGTGATGAAAAAATTTTATATTTGTTTTTTCCAAAACATATTTGATAACTTTAACTAATAACAGAAGTCATTTTTGAATAATTCATAGTACATTACCTCCTAAATATTCTGAATGCAGTGATATTGTTTAGAGAGAATTAATATCTTAAAAGCCAAAAAGAGACATGTAATTTATAATAGAGGTGTATTGTAATCTTATTAACAAATAGAGACATTTTAAGAAATATGATTAATTTAAATTGAGTAAATACAGTACAATTAAAAGAATTCTTGAATAAATGGCTCCTTTTAACCATATAGGTTTTATTGACAATTTACTTTGTTTCTAAACACAAGCATTTAAGCTTTACTAAAGTAACTTACGTTATATGCATATGTGGCTAACTTACGTTACACGTTTTGATTGTAGCACAAAAAATTAAATAAACATTATTCAAAAGAAAAGTAGTTATTTGTTTAGTACACATTTATAAGATAGGAAATATAACATAGTTAACATTGTATTGCCCTTTCTTTATTTGCTTTAAAAACTTTAACATGCTTTTGGTAACTTACGTTGCATAGAACAGAGCCTTTTGGAAATTGACATAAAGAACTTAATTAAATTGAAAACACTTGTTTCATCAATTCACAATATTAATTTAAAGTATAATAAGCTATAATCTTCCTTTGTCACATTTATCTAATGGAAAAAATTGAAAATCAGCAATGTTAAAAGTTTGACCACTTGCTTTACTAGAAATAAAATACTCTAATACCAACTTTAAAGTATTGCCGAAACTAAAAAACTGAATTGCTAACAAAAAATTGTTATGAATAAGAAACTTCTAGCATTTTTAAACCAAAAAATATGCAGAACAGTCACGTTGCTCGAGTTTAATTTTTTCAACGCTTTTCCACACTTGCATGGGATTGCCCTTCCTAGTTTGTTTTAACCATTTAGGAGATCAGTTTGAAACGGTTGTAGGCTTACCTGAATATTGCACTAAAAAAAAGAAATGCGGGGGGGGGGGGCAGTTAGGGATCTACCTGAATATTGCACTGAAAAAAAAGAAAGAAAATGGGTGGAGGGGGGGATGAGGCAATAAAATTCGTATTTCTTTTGATGTTCTATCTCAAACGTTTATGTAATATTTTCATCGTGATCAATTTTCAATTAATACTTTTTTTTAAATATTTTTGTTTATGCATTTTTTTTTTCTTTTTCATAAAGTATTAGTGCTATATAATTTTCAAAATGTTTCGTCGTTTCGCTAAAAAGAATGATTCGAACAGAACTGAAACATAAAATTTTGTTGAAAAAGGCGGATTTCAAATATGATATCGAATAGGATTATCAATTTCCAAAGTAAATATATCAGCTTATTTCGTCCTGCCTCGAAAGCAGTTCTATTAAATTTTAAATCCCCCATCATGCTTTCTGTCTTACATGAAAATGAACGAGAGAATCAAAAATAGTGTTTTCGGTTTGAAAATGCATTTCTCATTTTGTTACGGAGAAATTGTAAAATCTATTATTCACTTTGCCTAAGATCGTTGGAGATAAATTATTCATTTATTCATTTGTATTTCCGTTATCGTTTAACTCTCGAATGCCATCAAATATTAATTGAGACGTTAAATTGAAAAATTGCTCCATTCACTTACGTAGTTCTGTAGAAGGGGAAAAAATATTTAATTTAACATTTCTTTCCATTGTAAGGCTGAGTGAAAAAGCGTTTAAAAATCTACGATTCAGGTATTCGGGTTGAATATCTGTTTCACAGCTCATTTTATATTTACAATTTAATTCGTTTGATGCGAATTTTTTGGGGCATCATCTAACGAAGTCGTGTACATTTGAAATAAATTACCCCTTGCATGATTTAAAAATAATTACTTGCAACTGGCGTTGAATAATTTGTTCGGTTGAGAAGGAAGATTTCAATTTCTTTTGTGTACATGTTTTAATTTTTCTCATTGTATTCATTTTTATGTGCAATAATACATTTTATATTTTGTGTAAAATTTTAAATATTATGTAAATAAAATATTCTATACTGGTGATAGACAGCTAGGCCCTTGGCATACAATGACAAGTCTAACTCGTCATTCATTTTGTGGGATACTTGGCTTGACGACCCTGAAATTATTATTTTTTAATGTTTTTTGATGTTCTTTATTAACAGCAAACTGATTAAAATAAACCTAAGAATAAAATGTATTCTCCCTCAACTTGAGCGAATTTAAATGGTATTCTTCGGTCGCATCAAGTTCCATTTAATTTCTATGTCAAAGGTTTTTAAATTTTTCTACCCATTTATGCCCAGTAACCTAAAAACGGGATGCTTGTTAGTTACTGCATACAAAAACCTGTAATGGGTATATCATTTTACTAAAGCTGTTTTTCACAAGTTAAATAGTCCTTCTTCTTGAGAAAACCAGTTAGAGCAACTGTTTGGACATCAGAGTTTATTTATTGACAGCTATTTTCAGACAAATCAGTCATTAACGATCCAGCATGGGTAGCCACAGAAAGTAAGTTTTTTTTTTTTTGCGAACTTATTTTTCATAACATTAAACTATTTTAAATGATTTGCTTAAAATTGATCACAGATGGCCTTCTGTAAGGTTACAAGTAAGGTCGTATTTTCTCACATATCTGCCCAGTGTCCCAAAAATAGGACGATGAATAACTTAATAAGTATGGCAACGGCGATCTGTTTCACGCCTAAAATGTATGTAAACCATTCCGTGTAAGATTTTTAAACAGAAAAAAATTGTTTAAAAAACTTGGGCATAAATGGGTTAAGATGTGAGAATTGCTCAAGGATCATCGATGCATATCAGTAATTCATTATATCTCGATTTCAACGACGAAGCAGGTTTTTTAAAACCAAAAATGAAATACCCTGCAAAACGTTTTCATAGAATTTAGCCCGCTTTTGAGACCGCTCCTTTGCGGCATGTGTTTTCTCTTTTTTCCGTCTCTGTCCTAATTGGGATTATCATTACAATTTTTATTGATTTTGTAGGAGAATTTCTATTTTTAAATCTCTTTTTTTTTCCCTTTTTAAATGCATAATATTGCTTATATTTTTTTTAATATTTTGTTAATTCTATGTATGTTTTGTGTAACTTTTTGTTCTTTATTTTATAAGAAGTTATACAATTTAAAAAATAGTAACTTTTTTAGATATAAATAAAGATTTTCGTATTTTTTCTTCATAGACCCACTTTAGAATTTGTTATCTTTTGTGCTGTAAAAAGTGCTTCTCGTTATGAAAAACTCACAGAATGCTTTAAATTCCCCTTCCATGTTTTAAAGCATTAGATTTTTTTTTTTTTCAAATCTCTTTTTTTTTCTCGTATGTTGCGAAAAGTTAGCACACTAATTCTTTCCTTTTTTTTTTTGGTTATCTCAACATTTTAAGCCTTTTTTTTTTTTTTTTTTTTTTGTATTTTTGACTTTTGTTCTTAATCATCAGCCAATTTAAAGCTTCTTTTTAAATTCGTTAACAGCAAGCCATTTTTTTAAAAAGATTTATATGCGGTTTCTTTGTGAGCTGCACGTAATGTTATTTGCTTTTTAAAACAGAGGGGAAAAAAGCAAACTGTTGCGAATTGTTTAATCGGATTTCATGTTTTCTGTACGATGTTTATGAAGGCAGAACTTTTAATTTAGAAAATTGAAAAAGCCTCTTTCTTCTAATGAATCTTCCATTGTGGAGAGGAAAAAAAGAAAAAAAAATCAAGCGTATTAAATGCTTTTCATTATTCAAAAATATTTAATTCCTTGTTTCGTTCCGTTTTGCATCTGCTCTTGCACAAAATGATCCAATTTTCAATTCCTTTTCTTATAAATTAATCCGAAAATGGCATTCATTTATTTTCTTCCGCGGAATCCTCTTTCCCATAAAAGTAAATAACGGTTCGCATGTGACGCCAGCAGCATCAATCGTTCCTCGGCAACCCCTTTTGTAGGGAGGCCGCCCCCTTCGCAGCCGATTTTTATAGCCTTAATTTGCAACTGAAATCAGTGCCCTGTTAAATTGGGTTGTGCGGGGAATAATAGCCCCATGTAAAATGGAACACTCTCTCTCTCTCTCTCTTAGCATGGTTGTCTGATTAATGGAATTTTTAATGGGAAAATAGCCCATTTTAATATGTGTACATGTATTAGCTATCGAAAGAAGGGTTGTGATGTAAATTCGGTCGATCTTGAGTGCAATATTTGCTGTTCTTTTGTCCGAATATCTTTAGTTAAGTAGGTAACGCACTAATTTCTAAGCGCGGTTTTTTTTTTTTTTTTTTGCTGTTTTATATTTTTCCTGTAACAATTTTTTCGGGCATTGGTGATAGCTAAAACTTTCTTTGTACCAAGTAAAAATTATGAAATGTAAAGTTAATTTGTTATGTACCTAATCCTATGCTTCTTTAAGACCGATTTTAAAAATAAGAATCTATTTAAATAACTAAAATGTCTTTATATTTCTTTTAAAATCGAAAATTCAAAATTTTCAAGCGAAGTTCTGTGTTCTTTATGAGACAAAAAATTTAAATTTAATTTAATTTAAATTTTGCTTCAATTACTTTATTGCTATCACTACTATGTTTACCACAGAGATTTAAAATGTTATTTTAAAACGTTAATACTTGAATAAAGCCTTTTATATGTCGCTTTTCCCCCTTTTAATTCGTTCATGGAAATCGCAATCTTTTTCCATCCGCCATTGGAATAAGATTTTTCTCATTTGTCACACTTCCTATACTCTCAAGATGCAAACGACTAAAATTTATTTTTATTTTTCCTTTTAATCATTAATTTCACCGTTTAAAAAAAATTATGTTCTCATTAATCAGTGTCAATCGTCAAAGCTTAAGAAAATTGAAAGTTGTTTTAACCTCTACTATTTTCAGTTAGCTTATCACAATTTTTGTTTTAATAATTACTTTTTTTCTACTGATTCTAGTTACAAAAGTATTAAGGAGTGTCTTGTTTTTGAGAAAACACTAATTTTCATTTTTTTAAACATTCTTTTTCATTTTTTTAACTTTTTTTTAAATTTATTTCAAAATAAAATATTTTTTAATGGTTAACCCGCCCCCCCCCCTTCCATACTTGAATTTAATTATGAGTCTGCTAATATTCAAGTAGCAATAACTGCATATTTGACTTTCAATTTAGTACGTCACTCAAAATATTGAATGGTGGCAAAAATAAATAATATAGGAGTTATAAAAAAATGTTTTGAGATATGTTGCTTAAAAATAAGTACAATCGTCTCCGCTTAATCGGGTAACGGATAACCGAATACCCGCTTATACGAATAAAATATCCTGGAACTGAATATTTCCCATGCCATAGACGCAATGTTAAAAATCCCCGCTTAAACAAATACCCCGCTTAATCCAATAATATTTCTTGCAGGGTGTCCGGAAAGTCAGGGAAAGTCATGGATTTCAAATATGATCGAAATTGGTCATGGAAAGTCATGGATTTCAGCGAAAAATATCCAAAAGTCATGGAAACTGACTGTTTATCATGGATTTTAGCGCTCCGGACCGATTGAAATTTTTCCCGCGATCTCGGAAGAACGAAAACACTTCCGCCGTCATTCTACTTCGTTATTGGGTGCAATCTGATTTGTCAATTACAATTTTCAACAAGTTGCATTGTGTTGACCAATCAGATGAATTCTCAACGTTAAAACCGTGAGCGGCGAATTTTGTGTAACTGCGCATGTGCGCGGACTCCGTCATCTGATAAAATATGACCTTGAACGACAAAAAGATAGACTCGATGGTTTTTTTGATGGTTTTTTCCCCGGCATAGGCAGATTTGCCTTTTACATTTGGTCTCCTCCCCCCCCCCCTACCCGCTTCATTTGATTCCTTTTTCTTTTAAAACTTGTTTGAATCTTTTTCTTTCGAGGAGTTTTATGCAAAAGAAAAACAAATTAAAAAACGATGTTGAATTTTAAAGAATCGTGTAGGTAGGGGGGGGGGGCAGGAACTCAACGAGTTCCGTTTTGAAGTCAGATTTCGCCTCACTCATATCAGGATCTAAACTTACAGTAAAATTTATGGACAGACAATTCATTGCTACATGAAAGTACGTTTGAGGACAAGCACGGTGGGGAGGAGGGTGTCGGTAGGAAAAGATCGTTTTTTGACCTCAAAAGCGAACGGACTTCTGTTGCTGTGAAACGCAGTCGCCATGTTTGGTCATTTGCTTTGCAAGATAGAATATTAAGTGCATAATTTTCCAAAAACAAAGCAGAGTTCGTTTTTTTTTTTTTTTTTTTTTTTTGTTAGTCATGGAAAATAGTTCGCAAAAGTCATGGAATTGAAAAGTCCAGGTTGAGCGGATACCCTGTTCTTGGAACCAACAGTATTCGTTTAAGCGGGGGCCGACAGTATATCGACTGGGAAAGTCCTTAAAAATTGAAATGAACAGAACTGTCCAGAGGAGAAACAAGGCAGCATGACACATGTTTTTCAAGCAAAAGGGAGCAGGACTTTTCTCTTTGACAAGGAGAACTTACTTCTTTTCAAAAATTATGGATTTATTCGTAACAAGATATTCAAAATTGTGCTATTTTATTTTCTTTTGAAACAAAAAAAAAAGTAAGAAAGGGAAAATCATTTACTGAAATTATTTTTTAATACGGTGATGGTAAACACTACACTAAAAAATGAATGTTGTTTTTACAGTATAATACAGCTACTTTAATAGTAATAAACTAAAATTTCTACTTTTACAGTACTAAACTGTAAAATTGCTAATTTTACAGTAATAAACTGCAAAATTGCCAATTTAAACAGATTATTACATTGCATTTTACAGTTTTAAACTGGAAACTCTGCTGCCAGTTTTATACTGTTGTTTTTACAGTATAATACAGCTAAATTTTACGGCAATAAACTGTAAAATTTCTAACTTTACAGTAAGAAACTAAAATTGCTAGTTTTAGAGTTTACTACTGTTAATTTTACAGTTTTATATTGAAACCTCGGCTGCCAGTATTATACTGTAAAAACAACAGTTCATTTTTTGCAGTGTTGCGAATAAAGCAATGCAGAAACACTACAAATGTTGAAATGATTGAACCTCGGTATGTTGACACCCGCTTAACTCGACACATTTTTGTGGCCTCTTGGAGCGTCGAGTTACCGAAAATTCCTCTGTATTTTTAACCCATTTATGCCCAAGTTTTTTTAAACAATTTTTTTTAATTTTTATCTACTTAAAACTCTTATTTGGAATGGTTTACATACATTTTAGGCTTTAAGTAGTTCGCCGTTGCCATATTTATTAAGTTATTTAACGTCTTGTTTATGGGATATTTTGCAGATATGTGAGCAAAATACGACCTTACTTTAATTTACTTTTGCAAAGTAACATTACAGAAGGCATCTATGATCAATTTTAAGCAAATCATTTTAAAATAATTTAATTTTATGAAAAATAAGTTGGCAAAAAAAAAAAAACTTACTTTCTGTGGCTATCCATGATGGATCGTTGCTTGACTGATTTGTCTGAAAATAGCTGTCAATAAATAAACTCTGTTGTCCAAATAGTGGCTCTAACTGGCTTTCTCAAGAAGAAGAACTGTTTAACTTGTGAAAAAACAGATCTAGTAAAATGATATACCCATTACAGGTTTTTGCATGCAGTAACTCCCAAGCGTCCCGTTTTTAGGCTACTGGGCATAAATGGGTTAAAAAGTACGTCTGAGGGCAGCTTACGACATCACTTAACCATCTTTGTAACAAATTACAATATTTTTGTCGTGAAATGCGAAATAAGCAAATACCATCTCGGCTTTGTATTTAGTCTTTTCTGTTTTCTCTCCTTTTGTTTGCATCCCTCGGAAACAAACAAACGCTTCGCTGCTCGTGATTAACTTTCAAATACAAAATTTGATTTTGAAACAATTTTACTCGCAGTTACAAAATGAATGTCATATTTACCCTCTGATTTTCATTTGTTTGGATAATATTGTTGAATTAGAGCCGATGTAATATTTTCCTTGCTCTGTCTTGTTTGCATTGCGTTTTGAATGGAACGTGTATTTATGAAGATGTTTAATGTCGGATGAATAGAATGTAATTAGTTGTTTCTTTAGTGTTTTGTTCGAGTATATTAAAGGTAAAAAAAAAAAAGTATTTATTCGAATTCTTTGAATGAGTACTTCTGGGTTTTTTTCGCCATTAAGGGCTTGACTTGACTGACTGAATTTTATGCCATTCAATTTCTTTTAATTATTATTGAAAATGTTCTATTTAAAACTAATAAAAAGCATTTATATTTAAAATTTGTTAGATAAATGCTCTATTGATACATGAAAAGAATAAAAAGCGAGCTAATTATTTATATAGAATTGAAATTCATGTTTCATTCAGTCCTTAAAAGTCGAAATTATTCTAAATTAAAAAGACCCCCCCCCCCCTTCATTTTAGATTTGTTAAATCCTAACAATTTTTGAAAGTTGCACTCGAGTCTCTCTTTGTCTATTTTTTTTAATTTGGAAGTATTAAAGATTGTCATAAAGATTAACTAAGTTAATAAATAATAACCAAATAGTTATGTTACCGTGCAAATCTTTATTATTATGATTTTTTTTTCTTTAAATTCCGAGAAAGTAGAATTCTTTGGCTAATTTTTTTTTAATAGTTCCTTTTATATCGAGAAAATACTGAATTTGTTAAAATTTGAGGAACACTCCGTACTTTTGAAAAATTATTAAAAAAGAAAATCGGATTACAAATGTCCTACTATTGCAATTTTTTATGCTGTGATAAGATGTTCTCTAGTTTTACGAATGCTGCGCTAAGTTTTATCATCTTACGGGTTGGGTTGGGGAGGGGGCAGTACCCTAGAATCCTTTGTTGTGTCACTTTTGCCTACCCATATTGTTGTATTAGTGTATTAGTTTTTTGCTGTAACTTCATATTTAGAGAATTAAATATTTTAAAGTTATCTTTTATCTTATTTAATTGTGTTTTATCTTGCCTTGAAGATAGTTCCTAGCTATTGGAATAATTTGTCGACGATTAAGTTAACTTTCATCCTTTTTTCCCCTATACGAGATTTTCGAAAGATATTTCGTTTAAAATTGTAAAAGAACATTTGCACATTTGCAGCTATAATAGAAGCCTAAGTTATTGAATCGATAACTTTCAAAAGAAAAGAAATTTTCTTACATACGCCACTCTCCCTTAGATAGAATTCTTCCAATTGAAATTCCATACTCAAGTTTATGTAAAACAATAACTTGTTTTTAACATTACCTTCAATATAAACGTAGTAATTTCTTGAATGGATCTCTATCATTTTTCCATCATCTGCAGCACAATGATGATATGCATCACTTTAATACTTCTACGATAAGAACTACAACTTCTGAGCTTTTGTGTCGCTGTATAATGTCTGTCATTAAATTCAAATCAATTTCGCTCGTGACGAAGCAAAAGAAGCAAGATGAATGTGTTCCAAAAAAGGAACGGAAAAAAAAAGCTTGGCTATACATTTTCCCCCAGAAAACATGTTAAGAATACGTGCATTAACTTTTATCATCCAAAAAATGGTGGAAGAATTTCAGAAAACTTTTTCCAATACAAGTTCTTCATTTGACTTTCGCGATAAGTCTCAGCCTTCGACGGTGCTTTCAGAAATGCGTTTTCGGTTATCATGACTGTAACTGCAACCGAGACCGGTTCCTTGCGCGCAAAAGAAAACCAGCTGATACCCCACCCGGACAAGCGAATTGCCAGGCAATGCTGGAGGAAGCATTGCCTTATGATGGATGGAATAGATAGAAAAATGAATTACGCTCTCAGATTGATTATAGACCCTAGCTTTTCCTCTTTTTCTCCCCTTCGAAGAGATTGTAGTTTTGCCGTGGTAGGGAGTGTGTGCGTGTAGATCCCCTCCCCCACCCCCCTAAACTCATCCCTGACCGCACAGGTAGATTAAAGCCAAATCACAGTTCCCTGGACTTTTTTTTTTTTGCTCTTGGTAGGGAGGGGGAGGGAGGTATCGATTTTTTTATCGTGTGTTTTGCAATGAAGGCTGTAATTGAAAGTGTCTGGATAACCTTCCGTGTGAAGTGTTGGATGGAATAGCAGCGATTATAAATGTTATTGATGTGCCTTGTTATTATGTTTAAACTGTACTGTCTTCTCGTTTGGAGGTTAAATTGATTTTTGCTTTTGCTACTATGTTGGTGTTTTGGGAGGATTTTTCGCAAACAGGTGCCAGGTTTGCGTTCTGTTTTGCCTTCTTTCCGGCAAAAATATATGATTCATATCGTCGCCTCACAATAACAGTAGCATATCTTATTTTTGTTTCACGGGTTAGATGTGTTGTGGTTGCTCTGAAACGACGATGTGTAGAAACAAAAATTTAGATATTGACATTAACTGCCACTATGGCGAGGCTAGTTTTGAAAGCATTCCTTTTTTGCTTTTGGAAAATTAAAAAAAAAAAAAAAGGATGCCGCTCTCGTGTTATAGTTAATGATTCCTCTGAGAATATGACGTTTTGAAAGTGCTGTTTATTGTTTGGCCAAAGAGTCTCCTATATCAACGTTTTATTCTCGTAAAACGAGTTTTGTTGCTGGGTGTTTTACTCTGTTGTAACCATTGCTTTATTTTCTGCGAAATGAAGTTTCAGTTTGATCATAATAATGTTTGTTACTTTTCTGCAATATTTATTTTTACTTCGTCTTGTTCTTGTTGTAAATTCATCGATATATGTCTCTTAAGGACTACGAAATCATTCTATAAGATAATTGTCTTATAAGTAGACATTCAACTTGGCGGGGGAGAGCAAATTTGAGAACTCTTTACGTACAGCATTTCTTGCTTTTGCTTTGCTCTCATCAATCAGGCACAGTTATATTGATAAAGCATAGTCTCCTATGAGTTCTATTGCCGAGTGTTGAACCCATTAAACCCGAGTATTAAATTAGCCATTTCTCTATTTCCTGTACACATAAAAAGAGCTTTCAGTTTGATTATAATAATGTTTGTTACTTTTCCGCAATGTTTATTTTTACTTTGTCTTGTTCTTGTTGTAAATTCATCGATATATGTTTCTTAAGGATTACGAAGTCATTCGATAAGATAATTGTCTTGTAAGTAGACATTCAACTTGGCGGGGGAGAGCAAATTTGAGAACTCTTTCCGAAAAGCATTTCTTGCTTTTGCTTTGCACTCGTCAATCAAGCACAGTTATATTGATAAAGCATAGAGTCTCCTCTGAGTTCTATTGCCTAGTATTGAACCCATTAAACCCGAGTATTAAATTAGCCATTTCTCTATTTCCTGTACACATAAAAAGAGCTTTCAGTTTGATTATAATTATGTTTGTTACTTCTCTGTTACATATATTTTAGTTTCTACTTTCACTAAATTCATTGACATCTGTTTTTGAATATTAGGAAATAACTTACAAAGTTGAAAGAAAATTGAGGAGTGATGAATTTCGATTGGTGTTTTACAAAACATGTGGAGAAAACGAATAATTTCATGTTTATTTTGTAAACTAAATTTTGTCGTTTTAAGCAGATATATCCCCAGCAACGTTCACGGTATAGTGATGCCGTTTGTACTAGTGCAGATGAAATATTTTCCGCAAATTTTAAATGCATCCGGATTTTTCTATCCGCTCTCACTGCAGAGGAAAAAAACCGGAGACATTTACAACTTGAACATATCTCGCATTAAAAAATCATTTTAGAAAGTAATAGCCTTAGTAAGTAGAGAAAGAACAAATACAAGAACCGTTTCCGAAAGGCAATTCTTGCTCTGGCTTTGGTCTCTATCAATCAACAGCACTTTCAAAGTCATTATTCAACGGGATCGTGCGGACTCTGAAATTGAGAGTTAGCTTCTCAACACCGATTTTATTTGTTTACCTACCTTCTTCCTCCGAGTATCACCGTCTTTCATCGGAAATCTCCCCACCACCACCGGCTCTCCCCGAAATAGCAACCCACGCCTCACTCACAGGTATCTTGCCGTCGGTCCGGTCGATACTCCAGCTTTTCCAAAGTTTGCCCATAATAACAAGGGTTCGAACGACATCCTCCAGAAATCGAAGGGCAACCAGGGGAGGGGGGAGGGGGATCGATGCCAGTCAGAACGGAAAAGGGGGGTCAACCGACCGGAAAACTCCACGACGGCGAATCGGAAGAGAAAAGCTATTGGAAGATCTTTTCCAATGAATCGACGTTATTAATACCAAACCTCGGAGGACCATCATTGTTCCATCATCACCGCGAAGAGGTAATTGCGTCTTTAGAATCTTTTAGGGCCGCGCGCCAGATTCCTCGGCCGCTGAATGGGAAATTCCTTAACTTAATGATTCTAGAAGAGAGCGGGATCGATGGCTCTGCAGAGAATAGCCAGGACAGGTAAGGAAGTAATTGAATTCGTGTCCATTCACGGTGGGAGGACGGATTGTTCGTTAGTTAAGGAACGGCGAGTACTGTCAGAGTTTTGATAGGACTCGCCTTATTGTTCTTCCTCTGAAAGTCGCGCATAAATGTCTCGTCATTCAAAAATTGAACAGAAATCGCAGATTTTTTTTTTTTTTTTTTCTCATTGGATAGCTGCGGTCTGGTGGTTTTCCGGACTTATTTGTGTGGGCAGATGATGAACTGAGAAATCATTCACGAGGTTTCATACTCGATGGTGATTACAGCTTTGAAAATGAATGACTTTTTGAGAGATTTCCTTATACTTTATTTTGCACGTGGTTGTATTGCAACTAATGAGAAATTTATACATGTTGAATAAAACACTTTCAATGCGTCTTTCTTCAGTTTGTTCTTCTGATATTGACAGTTTTGTGCTCCTTCAGAGATTCACATGTATTATGAATTTATTATTATATCACATGCGTTGATGAATTTATTTTTTACTAATTGAAAGAATTAAATTTAAAACTGTCTAATTTAAAGCTTGGTATTGGTCAAAGTTTAATTGTTTTACTAGCTGCCAGGGCAGCTAGATTAGCTTCCTGCGGCATGTTGATGCATAACGTCCCCCCTCTCTAACTTTTACCTCATTCTGAAGTTATATTATTTGATATAATTTAATGTTCATTCGATTTCAAGACATACCACGCACGTGGCCCGGCGTTGCACGGGCACTTCGTGCCCTGAAAGTAGTGAGAAAAAAATTTAAAGAAACTACTCCCCGCCAAGGCGGCTCGCTTACAGGCGCTTCACGCCTTTACTTTTTTCCTATAAAAAAATCATTCGAATTATTGAGATGCTTCACGCCTTCAAGATGGTGAGGAAAGTTTCAGTAAGTTCAGTCGCTCAAAGAAAAAAGCAGACATAGATACTCAGTTTTTAATATAAGTAGATGGCTCTTCAAGAAATAAATGTTTCAAAATATTACCAGTAGCTAGCGATAAAAATTCTACGTAAGTGGCCCGCTTATGAGTTTCGTGTTTGATTTAGTTAAGCCTTCATTCAAAATTCTCATTATCATTGTTATCACTGTTTCATAGCAACGACGGTTTGCAAGAATGGATTTCATATTTAATCATTTATTAGGCTTAATCGCTTTAAACTTGACTACTTATTAATTGATATCTTCGCTAATTAAAATCGTATAATTATATCAATTGAAACTAAAGAAGCTTGAAAAATTACCTATCTACTAGGTAACCCGTGCGGAATTCCGCAAAAAAAAAAAAAAAAAAACTCTAAACTTAAAATTTAATACGACAATTTTTATTGGCTTCATTTGCACAACATCGCCATCTACTGCCGTCGTTCTGACAACTTTTCAAAGAGATCAAAGACACGTTCACTTTTACAACTACTACAAAAGTGATACCCTATATTAAAATCAAATACCCAAGGCTACTACTAAACTAAATACTAACGTTATCGCAAAACTACCATAGTATTTTGAAACAATAAAAGTTACAATTAAGGTTTACCGAGCTAAGCCTTGGCTTGAAATGTCGCATTTAAAATTGATTTGAGCAACAATGTAACGATTTTGACAGTTGAGCAAAAAATTTAACTTTTTCAAACTTCAGTCGCTTATAAGTCGCTTAAACGTGGATTTTCGAGATTCTCGTTACGCGGCGCTAGCGGAGAAACGTTCTAAAGAACGCATTTTTTTTAATCTTTCGAATGAAATCAAAATGGAGACGATACGACAATTATTTTGCTAGATAGAGTCAATTTTGTGCCCAAAAATTGAAGTTCGAATAAAAAACGAACCGACACTTTTTAGAGGGTGGGTCTAATTTTCGTCAATAGCCCGCGGGATAAGCTTCAAAATCATAAATTTTCTTGCAATTCGATAAAGAAATGAGCGAGTTTCGACCGGGTATAGGATTCGGCTTAGAGAAATAATATATGGAGATCGGTACCTGGTTCGACTTTCAGTTCATTGGCGTTCAGGAGAAAGAAGCGTGACATAAAAAGATAGTTAGAAAGAAAGATAGTTAGAAAGATACTCAGTTTTTAATATAAGTAGATATTGTAAAAGCAAAATTAGCGAAGATTGCATTATTTGATAAGTTTCTACGTTACACTGTTAGAAATTTTTCCGAAAAAATGGTTAATTAACATTAAACCAAATGGTTATTTTACCGTATACACCCAGCAACAGTTAAATAACCATTTATAAGATGGTTTTCAAATCGTCAACGCTGAGAAAAACAGCGAGTTCACCATTTTCTTCTCGAACGGTTAATCTACCGTAAATCCACCAGAATCCGTAACGCGCCATCTATACTGAAAGCCAATAGGAATTTAGCTCAGAGCCCGCGAAATGCCAAAGCAGTAATGTTGTTCAACATGGAAGATCGAACCGAAGCCGAAGGTCGAAATGCACGTGCGTGACATTTCGTCAGCCATTATAGAAGCAAGCTGAAAAGGTAACTATTTTTTCATGTATCAGATTTTAAGTATTTTTTAATTTCGACATTGAATTCAGCGTCCTTGAATTTCATACGCCGAATAATATTTGTTCTTTTTTTTTTTAGAAAGCACTGATCGCGGCAGCCATTGAAAAAAAGCTGGAAAGGTAAATGTTGTTCTGATTCATCAGGTTTTTAGTATTTTTTTATTTGAACATTCAATCCATTGTCCGTGAAAGTTCGTATGTCGAATAATAGTTTGATATTTGAAAGCAAATCCAATGTTTATTATAATTACTTATTCTAAAATTTTGATTTCAATTGCAAAACTTTGGAAAAAAGCAAAATATTAGTCTGTTTTAAAATTGATAATTCACGA
>JAXGGA010020543.1:0-18090 GCA_038373865.1 Uloborus plumipes | reverse complement strand
AATCCGATTTAATATCAAAAAATCTGATTATAAATTAAAAATAATGTGATTCAAATACAAATAAAAAATCCGATTTTTTTTATTTTTGTTTGTACCTAATCATTTGATTTTTTTACACCCTGTCATCGAACGAAGCTGATTTTTTTTCAGTATAATTTGATCGTTTCTGTGTGGCTAATTCAGGTAAGCCTTGTACTTTTTCTCAAAAAATTTATAATACATCGCTTTTACGTACACCAGTTAGAAAAAGATACAGACAGTTCCTCCCCTTTCTACCCAAACAAAGAAAACAAAGATTAAATCAAATATTTTTGAGAGAAAAAAAGAAACTGACTTCGTAACTGCTGCTGAAAATTGCAAATATCCATCCATATCACTTTTAAATACTACTACTATTCAGTGAGAGAAACATGATACATCAATTTGTTAAAAAAATAGCTAAATAAATTTGTGATGAATCATGTCATCTCCTTTTTTTTTTTAAACTTGGCTGCACATTTTTGAATGCAGCCGTGTTTTTAGACTCATGTCTAAAATTATCATTACATGCATAAATTCACGGATTTCTCATAAACTGTGAACTATGAATTTGTGATATTTTGTGGAATGTTACATAGCACTATGACACATATATAACTAAGGGGAAAAGTAAGGGCATTACACATGATATAAAATTGTAGCATGAAACATTAAAAAAGGTAATAAAATGTGGAAAAACAATCTCAGAAAAAAAGGAATAACCCAAAACAGAATTAAGCCTTTTGATTTTAATACGGAATATGATCTCCCCGGACTTGTACACACATATCACAACGTGTTTTTATGCTGGCAATAACGTTGTTAACCACAGTTTAGGGAATTAAGATCCACTCTCCAAATAATGCCGTCTTCAGAGCATTTACAGTTCGAGGAGGATGAGATCTACGTGCAATCGCTCTTTCAAGGTTGTCCCATAAATTTTCTATCGGATTCAGATCAGGAGACTTTGCTCGCCATGGAATTCGCCCGATGCCTTCACTTTCAAGGAAGTCGTCAATGAGCGTTGCTCGATTTGGACGAGCATTTTCGTCCATAAATAAAAGGTCAGGTAAATATGCACATATGAAAAGTCTGACATAAGGCTCTAGCACTGCATCCCGATACCTCTCGCCGGTCACAGATCCACTGACGACAACTGTTAGAGGTGTACGTCCATTGATCATTATTCCTCCCCATACCATCACACCAGTATGACCGAAACGGTCACGTTCCATAATGTTTGAGGGATGATTTCGTGTTCCTGACTCCCTCCGCATGCAAACCCGTTTAGAATCACCTGTAAAACTAAACTTTTACTCATCAGTAAACAAAACATGGGGCCATCGGTTTTCACTCCAGTTCTGATGTGCTTTGCACCAATTCGGCGTTCCCTCTTTTGATGTGCGGACAGTGAAACACATACTCTTGGCCTTCTAGCATAAAGGCCTGCATCATTAGGCCTTCTGTATACCGTTTGTCGTGATACAGCAGTTCGAGTGGCGACTAAACGCTCTGAAGCTAACTGGCGAGCAGTAGATTTCCTGTTACGACAGGCAGTTAATGCTAAATATCAATCTTCGGCAGCAGTTGTCATTCGTTTACGGCCTTGCCCAACCCCTCTTGAAATAATTCCCTCAGTTTGAAACTGTTTCCATAATGTGGAGACTGTCTCTCATGGAATGTTCCGACATCTCGCTACGTCCGTAAAAGGCTGCCCTGCTTCTAAACGGCCGATGAGTCACCAGTTCACAGATTCTTCCAAATGATACATCGAAGTCATAGCAAACCGATTTGAGCCCTTACACCAGCGGTGGCCAACCCGCGGCACGCGTGCCACAGGGTGGCACGGCTAGGTATTCAGAGTGGCACGCGAAGAAATACCGAACAATCGAAAAAAAATATATTCAGGCTCTTTGCCATTACTGAAGAAATAGTTTAATTAATTTTTAATTATAATTATAATAATCATATTGACATAAAAAACGTAGTCAATCTAATTAAGGCCTGATTACAGAAAAGGAACGGCAAGCTTGAGCTTCAATTCAAAATTTTTAGCGGGTCAAAAATGAGATTGAGAGCTGTTATTTAAAAATTGCAGATTTTACTTGTAAGTGCATTTAAGAGAAGGTTATGTATTTTCAAGAGTGCATTCGAAAGAGAATTTTTAGAAATAAGGTTTGGAGTATTTTGAGGATTTGTTTCAGTGTACGTACAATATAAAAATCTCCCGCCCCCCCCCCGTAAAAAAAAAGCAATGTGAGGGAAAAGAAATGGGAATGAGCTTCCCATAACTTTAGAGGTAAATCGAGAACTAGGTATAATACACTGGCGGAAAAAAAAATCCCAACACCAAGAAAGACTTGTGTTAGATAAACGAAATTTGGTAGGCGTGTTTATACAACTGAAAGATGACATCGATTGAAATTTCGTGTTCCGCGCATAAGTGTGGCGCAGCTGGCGTCACTCAGAACATGCAAATAAGGCTTGTTTTAAAAGCGTGTTGTGAAGCTCGTGTGTAATATTTTTCCGTGAAATTGGACGAATTGCGTTCATGTTAGCCAGGAATATCTTTTAAGAAGACGAAGAAGCCATTATCAACAGCTCACCGAGTTTAAACGAGGTCGTACAAATTGGCTACGAGAAGGTGGATTTTCATTTCGCGATATTGCAGAAAGACTTGGGTGGGAATGTTTCCACCATGCATGATTATTGGAAGCTATAGGCAAGGGATGGTACTACCTCAAGAAGATCGAGTTCCGAGCTGCCACGTGGCACGACTGAAAAGGAAGATCGCCGAATCTTGCGTACAGCTGTGGCGCATCGTACTGCATCTGCGGCTGACATTCGAGCTGCAGTTGGTACCGTCGTGACCCAAGGAACGGTAAGAAACTGTTTACTTCAAGGACAGCTCCGAGCCAGGCAGCCTGTAGCCGGTATTCCATTGACTGCAAACCATTGCCTTTTCCGACGGCAGTGGTGCCACGACAGAGCTCACTGGAGGTCGGAGTGGAAACCTGTTGTAATTTTTTATGAAAACAGATTCTGAATTAGTGGCAGTGGTGGCTGTATATTGGTCAGAAGGAGGCCAGGGGACCTGCATCCAAGCGGTCTACGGCCTAGACACACGGGACTCACATATGGAGTTATGGTCTCTGGAGCAATTTCCTACGACAGCAGGGGCATTCTTGTGCTTATCCCAAACTCACTGACTGAAAATTTGTCGTTAGTCTGTTAATTTAACCAATAGTACAGCCCTTCATGAGTAGCATTCAAGGGGGCGTTTTCCAACCGGATAACGCTCGCCCTCACATCGCTGCTGTAACGCAATGTGCTCTACAGAGTGCTGACATGTTACCATGACCTGCAAAATCACCAGGTCTGTCTCCAATTGATAACGTATGGGATATCATGGAATGGCACCTCGAGCATAATCCACAGTCAGCAATGACGGTCCTAGTATTGACACAGAAAGTGCAACAAGCATGGAACTCCATACCACAAAGTGACATTCGACACCTGTATGACATAATGCATGCACGCTTGCAGGCTTGCCTTCAAAATTCTGGCTGTTACACCCTCTATTAAATTAGCATAATCTCACATTTGCACAGCATTTTCTTGAGCTTAAATTCGCCAGTGATCTTGTACATTTAATCAATTAAACATGTTAACTAGACAATTGCATTACCCAAATTTCATTACTCTACGGCAATTTTTTCTTGGTGTTGGGATTTTTTTTTCCGCCAGTGTAATTATTTTTAGAAATATAGCTATGCATAGATGACATGAGCATTGAGCAAGGAAGTTGGTTCTCTTAGTATCTTAACTACAACACTGCAATATAAAATACTAGCTTTAAATGAAAACTGTGCCACCACAGACAATACACAATAAAACATTTTTGTCCGTTACACGTATGAAAATTTCGATATTATTGGAAAACTTAATTTGTGCAAACTAGTTTTAACAACAAGAGTGGGAATTTTCAAAGAACGTAACAATAATTGAAAACAAAGTAGCTAGAAAAAATTTAGATTTTTTTTGCACTGATAGTAGTCTGTGTTACGCTGCTTGAAAATTATTTAAGAATTTTTTTTCCTAAATAAAATATTGTACTATCCATCAAGAAGCTTTTTGTAACATAGACTTAAAACTTATCTTTTGTTGCTGTCCCTGTTGTCTTTACAAAATACGAGCTTTAGCTTGTATTTTGTCAGTTTTAAATCAACGAATATTTCTTGTACTAAGCTTCCCCACTACTGAGACTTCGCTAGGTGTCTAGCCAGGGGGAAGGGGTTAATGGTGCAGATTGTGCAAACAAGCTTATAAGGAGGAGTGTTTTTAGGGGGGGGGGTCCTTGTTCTTGAGTTACTCTGAAGGTTTTGGGGAGGGGAAAACCATTTTTTGGGGGGAGGGAATGAATACTCCTGCAGATTTATACAGAAAAGATGTGCTATTTGTGAGTAAAAAACCATATAATCAGCGTATAAATAACATTTTCTCACCGTTTCACATTTTTCAATTTATTCAAAAAATTGAAAGTGGCACTCAGAAGTATTTTTCCCCTCAAATTGGCACGATTCCGAAAAAGGTTGGCCACCCCTGCCTTACACGCTGAAATCAAACGTTGTATCGAAGAGATTTATTAAGTTACTCATTTTCCACAAAGTGCTTTCCGTTCGCATCGGATGACGCAAGCCTACATTTACATATCACAGACTCGTTTGATAACTTTTTTATTGGATAATGCTAATTAGGCTAGTTTTTCACACATTTTCTGCAAAAATGGATCACATTGATCGGGGTCCGCTGTCTTGGGAGAAGAGGCTGCTTCTCCGCTCTTCCGCACGTGTAAGTACATAGTCTGACTCAAAGATCAGCGCATAGATAGTGCAGGAAAAAAACTTGATGTGAGAAAAGTTCGACGATAGGCCCCTCATAATTTTTTTCTGGAAATTTTTATTTAGTTATTTATTTTTTTTTTATTCGGGAATGCTTCAATTTTTTTTCGAAAACACTTTTTTTAGAAAAAATACTACATGCGGACTGCGGCCGCCCCTTGCTTTGGCCGCCCTCGTGCGGTGCACGAGCTGCACACCTGCTAGGATCGGCCCTGATTGAAAGCATAATTGAAGCATAGTTTTGGGTGATCAATTGAAGCCTAAGTTTTGGCTAATTGTTGTCACGCTTTGCCGGAAAGTTTATTGTTTCTCCTTCCGTCTAAATTCGTGACGTCTCAAGGAACGTAAATTCGGGACGTTTTCGTGAAATCACGAAAACTTTCATGCGTGTTTTAATCGTTCTATTCTTTGCAATGCTAAGAATGTATTTTTTCTTACTAAATGGATGAATTGTGAATCATTTTTTCCACTATCTCCAATCGTTTTTGAGATAGGATGTCTAACTCGACAGTTTTACAGCAGGTGACGCTATAGGAGATTTTCTTCAGTAGCGCATGACTACTTTATTATACCTAGACACCATTTTTATGAATTTACCAGGAGTCGTTGGAATGTTAAGAGGGTGAGAAGGGACTTAAGGGGGCACACTATATAAAAAGTTATGAGTGCGTATCTCTCCATTGTAAAATGACATTGGAAGGACATATTTTACACATCGCACACAAACATGGAATACTACCACTACACTCAGTTTCAACAGAATCAGTATTCCAAGGTGTTGCCTTCCACTTTTTAGTAGAAAAATTAATGTAGTGTTACCTTTTTATGGTCCTGATTGTACATGATTTTTGGCAATAGCAAGGAAGATGAGGATTATTTGTAAATTGAGGATGAATTTATAAATAGCTGTTTGAACTTACAATCATACAAAATTTAGTAAACCATCATAGAGATACTACGTGTTTGTGAACAAATTATATCTCAGTCCCTTGGCTACAAACTAACATATCGTAAATTTTAAAGTTATATGGCTTTGTCAAAAATTACAGCTTGGAATATATAAGAAAATTTGTAACAACTTGTTTACTTTTTCAAAAAGTTTCTTTTTTTTTTCGTTTTCTTTCATATGTTTTCCATAATAGAAATCAAATGTTTATTTCATTTCTTGGATTTGAAGAAGTCTGTTGGACTTCGGTTGTTGGAGTAATTAATGGTTTTGAAAAATATACCATGCAATATATCTTTTAAAACATTACTGCAGAAGATATAATGAGAAATTTAAGCACGCTACAGTCGCAAATCTTCCGATTCATCCTCACATTTGTCGTCGAGATATTTAAGATAAGAGTTACAACAACGTATCACACTCACCTTATTGGAAGACTGCATAAACATTCTCTCAGTTGAATCGCACAGAAATTTTGTGTAAGTTTCTATTACGACAAAGAGGATCGTATTTCAGCTTTAGTGTCATGTTTCTAACATGTGAATAGGGTGAACTCTCAATCTCGTGAAACAGAATTATAACTTTTACAGTAAAAGCAGCGAGAAGCTGAATTGATTTGCCACAGTAATTCAGTTTATACTGTTCGTGAATATTAATGACTTCAGCTTGCTCTTGCGCAATGAAATATACAGCATTGTGTCTAAGATTTGAAATTATTTGTCTCATCAAACTGCCGGAAATGAGTCTAAAAATTTGACGCATTTATCGCCGCTACTAAATTTTCCATGAAGTCCCACTGAAACGCTGCGAATGATATTATGAAAAATGTGACAGTTACAATTTTCAGAATTTCAAACTTGTCTATTTCCTGTGAATTTAACTTTTTCTATTCATAAAGGCAACTAGCAGCTTTAAATTAACGAATAAATAATCAAGAACTCAGTAAATTGTGTTAAATTATCACTGGTTTCTAGGAGTAAAACTCAACTGAAATTAACATTTAAAGCAGATATCTTCCATTATGCCACTTGATGATTCAGGTTCTCGAATGTAGAAGTATGTGAATTAAAAGCTCTGAAATATGAATAGCATGGGCGTTTCATTTTTCGTCGATTTCATTCCGTAAAACTTATTCTTTGTTAATATAAGGGAAAAGTTTTTTTATTTCGTACAAAATGTTGGTCACGCCTAAACGTTAATCTAAATTTACCCCGGAAGTAAATGTAGATTTAGTCTCTTTTCCAATCTTGTACAAGTTCTCATACGTGATGGCATGCCATTTTATTCCATTGCTTCTATTTAAAAGACTAGGAATATCTATGATGAGGTTACAAACTCCTCAAATGTGTGTCCAATTTTATTTCCCTAGTTACGGACATCCCACTATCTTTTGAGTCTGGTGAGCTGTAATAACTGCAATAAAGCAAGAAGCTCTGTCAAAAACTAAATAAGCTAACTTTCCCGTATACTAACATCGATTAGCTAATATCGATAAACATATCTCTTGATTGAAGCGTTTAGTACCAAACCAGCGGAATACACTTTCAAAGAGTTTACACGGGAAACAAATAACATGCTCTGCCCATTCAATTTTTCCTTAAGTTGTTTGTCTCGTTTGAATAATACCTGGTGTAAGGTAAGAAATTTGATTTCTTTGTTAAATTAGCAGTATATTCTAATTATTTACAGGCCAAAAGAATTTCCATTGAGCTGGTATTAAAATCTCCCTTCGCTTTTTTTTCCCAAAGTTCCCCCCCCCCCCCATTCAATTTCCAATTAAATTCACGTAGTACCCCAATTTTAAGCCATGTACCAGCTTGTTCATTTCATAATGGCATTCTCATTGCTAAGTTATGTTTTAAATGTAATGCTTTGCACAACATATTATCACCGCATATGCCATATTTCATCTTTCTGCTGAGCTCTTGTATAATATTACCTTAACCAATCTCATATTGCTTCACGACATGCGACTTGAGAAATGCATAGACGGAGAAAATAGTTGTCTAATTTATATTCAACGGCGGACACCAGCTGCCTGTGTGCAGAAAATAGACTGTACCTTACCAGCTGTAGAGAATTCAATGTACATGAGGTTAACGATGGCCCAAAGTCATTGTCTGGCGAGCATTGTGATCGATGCTGGAACATCCTTGCGTGTGTTGGCTATTAGATCGTTCATGCAGACAGTTTAATTATAACGATTTAGACTCTTTGAGCATGTTATACAGAATATACCGGATAATGAACACCACGATGTAAAAAGCGCTTCAGAAATTATAAAATTTCAGATCTTTTTCTGTATCCTGATCCTGTTTCCGATTCAATAATATCTTATTTAAATGAATGTATTTACAGAGGATCGCTCATTGTTGTAAGTAGTAACCATAATTTTCGTCGTTTGTATTGTCCCATTCACTAGAAATGTAAACTTTGCTCTGATATTGTGGTAGAAAAGAAATTCAGATTTTGAATCAGCAACTGCTACTTTATTTTTTCTTTTAGCTTCTACTGGCTTCAGTAAAGGCAGGGGCGGCCCTAGCGCCGGACATTCCGGACCTCTGTCCGGGGCCTCAAATTTTAGGGGCGGCATTTTGGTACGAATATCTAAAATAAATTTTTGTTTTAGAAAAGAAAATGTACAAAACTATTTAACAAACATCATTCTTTTTATAGCTTGGAATCTTGAAAAGTATGAATGTAGCGATATTTAAGTGTGTTATTTAAATGTATCCACTTCAACACAACATTTTTGACTATTGCAACATTGCCTACTAAAATAAACGAATCTTTAGAAACTATAATATCAACTTAGACATTAAAAAAAAAGTAATAATAACTACAGTAGACAGCTTTTTTATGCATGTAAAGCTTTTGAAATTGTTGATAGAAGACAGGGTTTTTTGGGAGGAGAAAAAATCTCAACTCACCAAATGAAGCGAAAAGTTCTAAGGAATCCTAATCATCATTAAAGATTTGCCGAATAAAAAATGTTTTTAGGAGTCCTCCCATCAGGCACCCAGTGATGAAATATTTGAAAATTATATTGACTGATAGGAATCACGACATATAAATGCGCTTGATCTAACACAGAGGTCGTACACCTATAGGTTCTGTGAACTCCTTAGGGTTTCCTAGCTAAAAATAATCTGCAGAAAATGTGAAGAGTTTTTCTTTTTTTTAAAGATTTCTGAACAATTTTAGAAAACTGAAAAAAAAAATTGCATTTAATCTTCAATATAATCCACGAAAAATCCACAAAATGTTTTTTTTTTTTTCTTTTAGTTTTCTCTGAATATTCTGCAGGGTTTTTTTTTTTTTTTTTTTTTTGAAACTTGTTCCAAACATGGGTAAATTTTCTGCAGATTTTTAAAAGCTTTTTAGGAGATTATTTTTTTCAGGGTTCTTGGAAATTCGAAAATGGCTCGGCTAGTGATCAATATTTTCTCAATTATAGAGCCGAACTTTAAATAAAATTTCAATTTTTATGAACGATCAAATATTTTTTAATATTTCCAAATCATTTTTTTTTTTTGAGATATTTTCCTCCTCAGAAAGAAAAATTCTCTTGAATCGAAGCTACCTTTCACATCTGCCACCTCTGAACTCTTGATAACTGAAAGAGAACAACAAATTGATGCAACTACTAACAAGAGGGACTGGAAAGTGACTAACATATAGTTTTTCTATATTCTTTGAAAATAAATAAATCTTTAAAACTCCTTGAAAAGTGCTACAACTTTATTTCTTATCAAGTGTATGAACCATTAATGTTCCGAATTCCCGGGATGTTACTCTCTTGATTTCTAAGTATTTACACTATTTCTTTCAAACCATTTTATGCATTTTTTTTCTATTGATTATGTTACCTTAAGAACAGTGCTGTGTTAGTCGGTGGGTTGGAGTGACGATCAAACATTAATTATATACCGAAAGAAGATGTGAGCAAGAGACGATGGGTTTTCTTTTCTCCTCCCAAACTCTTTTTCTCTGTCGATTTATGTCAACGATTTGCGGAATCACAAGCACAAGCAATTTCTATTTAGATTGATTTTAATTTGAAAAGAAGGCAAACAAAAACTTTTTAAAAAGTTTTTGTTTGCATATTTTTCTCCTGATAATTTTCTAGTCTTAATTACACCTCATACAGCCTCAAAATGCAAAATCTTAGATATATTTTTATTTTTTTTTTCTCTGGGGAGAAACCCCCGAACCCCCTGAAATTGCAAATAATCTATACTCCATTTAAAATGGTCACTGCATCATTTTCTTCATGCTGATCCAACTTCAAAGTTTATGAAAAACACACATACACAAAAAGAAAAAGAGAAAAGACAGCTTGAGTATTAAAAAAAGAAACATTAGGTTCTTCATCAGCGAAAAAGATACACTTAGATGACAAAAATGGCCAGTTTTGCTTACAATAAAGTTTTCCGGACTACAAAAGGGGTCCCATATCTAAAACAGCGTATGGTCCCGTTCGGTCCAAATCCTACCCTGAACATCGGATTTTATTTTGTCATGCTGTTTTTATTTCACAACATCTACTTATTGTCTCGCATTTATCAGCATTTTTTTCTTTTCAAGCTTTAATCATGAAGAGGGGCGGCATTTTGCATTTTTGTCCAGGGCGGCAAAACTGCTAGGGCCGCCCCTGAGTAAAAGTGTTGCAAAAATATTTTTAATGATCTGTATGATCGCATTTGATGAATTAGTTTTCACGTATGTTGTCATACATATATTGTCCAAAAAACAATTGAAATTTCTCTTTCCTCATACTTCATATGAATGAATGTCTTTAAACAAGAACAGTTCACGACTTTGCACATCTAATTATACCGTAAAAATATTTGTTCAATTGCGTCTTATTTAAACGAAATGACGTTGTATATTTGTCAAATCGACAAATATACAACGTCATTTCGTTTACATTAAGACAAAAATTAAGACAATTAAAAAATTGACTATATCTTTACAGGAATTAGTTTTTGTGGTGAAAAAATTATGATTCTGTAAAGTCTATGCTGGAATGGTGTTTTTTTACTTACTATTTTTTTTAATCCCATCTAATGAAATTATGTTTTATGAGAATCACAATACAATGTTTTAAACATGTTGTTAAAACTCATAACTTGGAGGATGACCGCCTGTATTGCACTGTCTAAAGAACATGATACCTCTGTGTTTCAGAGCTACAAAGAAGTCAACCCTCCTCTTTACAGCCCCTTCTTCGGTGCTATAGTTTTCAGGGATTATTTTAATGCGTAAATAGTCTAAACTCCGTTTAAAATGTAAAAATTCACATAAAATTGAAAACAATATTCAGGAGCTGAGCTCCCGCCAGAGCACCATGGTCTAATTTGCAAGCTCTCGTGCAAATTAGGCCCTGGTGCGAAGACATAAACACAATTGTCATACTTCGACGTTTTCGCAACTAAAAACACACTTCCTTGCCATTAAACACATGTAGACACTATTTATTGTAGTTTCTGTCTTACTCAACTTTTAGACTTCCTCTTTGGGAGCGATGTTACTGAATTGAAATGAATAAGAAAGTAATAACTGTTTTCAAAATTGATTCGCGTTGCTTTTATGTAGCACATAAAAGCAACGCGAACTTTGGCAAATTAATTTTGAGCAGACTAAAATAGTTGTACTTTTACAAGAAAAAAAAGTTCACAAGCTAATGGGCTAGGTTACTGTGACCTCCCTAAATTTTTAATTTTCGTATATTTTGCAGACATAAAGCAAAATTTGGAATGAGTACAGCAATTTATCTTTTCCTAATGATGCCTAATGTTTCCTCTCATTAGATATAGGCATTTGTGCATGCGCATATTTTATTTTACTGATTTATTTATTTCTTATTGTTCATTTTTATCATTCGGTAAAATTTGTAGTTTCATTCAGCAAATGGAGAATTTCCTCTCTTACCAAAATTTAGATTCAAGGCTCCCTAGAGAATAAATAAATTCAAATCAAATGTGTAAGTTTTTCTTATATTGTTTCTCTGTTTTATTTGCTATGTAAATTCTAAAAAATTCCGTTACACATTTTTAACTGACTCCTCAGTTTTTCTAAATATTTCTCACCAATGGATAGAAGATTAGCATTAATTTCATGACTTCATTGAAATTTCTTTCGTCTCAGGAGTTACTCCGATTTTCGCTAGAGAAAACCAAACTGAAATTGTTTTCGATTTCGAGGCTGTAGCGCCATCTTTTAGAGATCCGAATAACTAATACTCAAATTACGTAATCAAAACTAAGGTGGTTGTGAAAACATAGCAGCCTAAGGAAATAAAATTATGAAAAATTAATACATTTTCGGCGATGCATTTTTTCAATTTTTTTTTTACATTTCAAGTGATCTTTCGTGAGTTTTCCCACTTTTTGCTTTGTTTCTAATGTAATTGATCATTAATGGAAATAAGTAGCATTAAAATTTCAGAATAAAAGCAGCACAAAGTAAAACAAACATTAATTCTAATAGCTTTGATCAGTAAAATGCGACTCTAATATTTGGGGGGAGGGGAGGGCATTTAATTTTATTCGTTGATTTTTACGCTCTTCCACAAGCATATAGTGGACACGGGTGGATACAGAAAGTTTATGGAAAGGAGGTAACAATAAGGAGTAAACAGCTCTAAGTGTCCCTTTCAGGTATGTCACTTCGATTTTTTTCCGGGGAGAGGGAGGGGGTGCAAGTGGTGTATACCCGATGCAAATTTTATCGAAAAACAACAAAGCCACTCCTACTTTATTTAAAAACATTAGTTTATCAAAACGAGGGCTGAGGGGTCGGTTGTCTCCTTGTCCGTTCCTAAACGACCAACTTCAACTCCATCATATTTTTTTTTCCAACAAAGTTCTCATGAGATTATTTTCAAATGTTTTATAGAATCCTTTAGCGCCAATTAACCCTTCACTGCACGGTGTGCCAGATCTGGCACAAACCAAATAAACCCTCATATATTCCAATGACTTTTTAAATGCAGTTAAACTGAGTTTTACGCCCCTTCTGGAACATTGCTATAACAGTTTAGTGTGATGTTTATGCACTAGTTAGTTGCACTAGTCTAGGTATTACAGTTCTTGCTTTTGAAAAAAAGAGTGTCTGATTTCCGTTAGAAGTGTGTTTAGTCATTATTTCCTTTGTTCTAAAAATGTTTTAATATACTTAGTGGCAAATTTGTTTGTACCACTTATGACATAAAACACATTGTAGATTATTACACTTATCGGTATACAAAGCATATGCTATGTGCTTTGTGCCATATGTAGAACAAACAATTAAAACATCATTTTTGGTGCACATTTTTAAGATAAATTTTTTTCTTCATTTTTCCCTAACTCAGAGTTATTAAAAGGTAGCATATGACTTTTTTCATGAAAATATAAAAAATCGTGCACTGAAGGGTTAATATAGGGTTGGTTAGGGTAAGTGGGCCTCCTTTTTAGAACAGTTCGTTTTTAAAGCCTTATACAAAAGTTTTAAAGCAAAACAGCTTAAATTTTTTGACTCATTTTATCTTGGACATTATTAATAAACACAAGTTCAGCATTATTTCCTGAAAAAATGCTTCAAATATTTTTAAGTATCTTATTCTTTACAAAATGGCGTGGGTGGCCCACTTACCCCCTAGGAAGGGGTAAGTGGACCACCCCCCATTTATTTGTATTTAAAGTGAGCATATCCAAAAAAAAGTTGTTTGCATGTCCTACCTGATAAAGTATGTAACATTTTAGTAGGAAATACATTTTTATAAAAGTATCCATTTACGAGTTATCTACTTACCTTCAAATGTGTATAACAGAAAATTATAACATTATTACTTCATCCTCAGTTATAATTCTAACATCACCTACATCAAACCAATAAAAATTGTAGCTATTTCTATTCTTTCTATCAAATTTTGCAGTATTTTTTTTTCATTTGTATCACATTTTAAAATTAGGCCTTCATAATACTTTATGGTTTTCTTTGATACAAGTTTCACAAATACATAGTTACCAGCTTTTGCAGTTATTGTAGCTGAACCATCAATTTCTTCTAGATCTCCATAATTATCTTTCATTTCATAGAAATTGCTTTATCAAAACTGCTTTTCATTTTGAAATAATCATTACTATAAGGGGGCCCACTTACACCATAGTGAAGGGGCTCACTTATCCTAATAGAGAAAAACTACGGTGTAAGTGGGCCCCCTCCCCTTAAACACATATTAATAATACTTCGCATAAAAATTCTTATTGCAATGTGTATTTTAGGTTAAACCCTACAAGAAAACTTGATGAACATAGAAAAAATAATAAAAACTAACATTGAAACACTTCTTTGAAAAATGTTGCTTTGAAAAAAATTTTTTTTGGAAATTTTTTTGACGTAAATTATATGATCCAAAAAAATTTTTCATGAAACCCAAATATAAGAAGTAATCACTGTGATCGAATTTGACATGATCAGCACAAAAAAGTATAAAAACCATGCGCGCATTTCAGTTTCAAGGAGGGTGGCCCACTTACCCGAACCAACCCTACTTTAAATAATGGAAATATTATATGCTAATTTACTTCGAATAGGAATTTAAAACATATCGCACATTTGCTACAAAAGTGCCACAACTCAAAAACTGTAATTTTTGAGTTGTGACCATCATTAGACGTAGTTTACACGTCTCTACAAATCTTCAAAAGAGCCAGAAGTTGCATTGAAAAATCAGCCGCCAAAGGGCACCTGTGGCGTTTTGTTGTTATCAAGATGCATAGGACCCCTTCTACTGAAATGCCACATCTTAACCCTACACTGCATGGTGTTGCCAATTGGCTACATGGACAATTTGTCCTCCTTATGAATAGCAGAATGTAGTCATAAGGCAACTCAATGCATAAAAAGCAAGTATTGGGTATATTTAAAGCAATTATCACCATTTATCCTCCATACATGGCAGCACTGGTCTGTTACATGCTCTTAAATGAATCCATATGGATAGCTTTTAAAATCACTCAAACTACCATGTTTTGAAATTATTTTTTACAATGAAATATTTTTCTTCTTCTTTTAAAAAAATAACATGAATAAAACAAACATTTGTCTTTCATTTAAGATGCGTTTTACATCAAAATAATTATTTGGAAAAAATCTTGAACATAATACACGTCTGTAGCCATTTGGCAACATTATGCAGTAAGCATCCAGAGAACACTTCGATTCATCTCTATAGTTCATGAAGTATGTGTTTTGTTTACGTTTCGCGCTAGCTTCTTTCTCTTTTTGGAAGGTATAATATATACATACGGACCCAAAAGTGCTACTTTCGGCTGTTCTACCGTTTATAAGCCCTCGCAATTATCAATGCTTAGTTGATGTTCAACAGAGTGAACAAACAAAAAATCAATAGGTAAAAGCCTTCAAAGCGTGTTCATTTTAGATTTCAGTTAGCACAAACGTTGTGCTTACACGGACAAGTAAATTCATTAATAATTTTAAAATATAGTTTTGAAAAAAAAAACTAAAAATACGCTTTTACATTGAAATGCGCTGTGATCATCACGGGTTTCCCTCTGATTTTCAAAACTACTGAATATCCACACTTAAGTTTACATGTACTTATAATACATCAATATGCAATACAGTTTAGCCTTTAGTATTAAAAATAATATTAAATATATTACTTTTATATTTGCAAAGAACGTAAATTTTACCTTTTATTCAGAGTTACATACATATATACATACATACATACATACAAACAAACCCACATGTGAAATTAATAAAAGCGTATTAAAAAGAGACCATTAGCTACAGAGGAACTAGAGTTACAAACCAAAAAAAAAAAAAAAACGAGAAAAGAAAGAGAGCTTCCAAAAGACATCAGATTTGACAGAATTGATCATCGAAAAGTACAAGTACATATAAAAAATAATGTAAAATGTCAAAAATGTAAAGGATTACAAGAGTGCAGTGCACCAAATGTTCAATTCCTCTATTTTTTTACAAAAAAGAACTAATTTCAAGACTATCATTTAAAATCATTTTTATCTGTTGAATGCATGGTGTAGCCATTTGGTAACAAAACTATTTTTAATTAGAAAGGGGTGAAAATTTAGAGTTAAATTTTTAAAAATATTTTTCTATGTTTTCTTATCACATTGACAAACACATATCTTTTTTTCTGCGAAAAATAAAAAATCATGCAGTGTAGGGTTAAGTTGTCGTCCAGCCGTCGTAGAGTAACGTGCGTAACTAACGATCATAGTTTGAGATGTATCGGTCTTCATATTGACAAATTCAAAAATACTAAAATGTGCCGAGCCCGTTAACAGTTTTTTGCAATTCCTGGAAAACGTAGTTTTTTCAGTTGTGGCTCTTTTGTAGCAAGGGTGCGATATACAGGGTGTCCACACCAATCGTGGACCAATAGCTAATTTCTAAACCGTTAGAGATAAGCATATAGTTTATTTGGGAAAAAATCTCCAAATTACGAAAGGAATTTTGGGCCCATTCAATGTTTTTCAAAAAATCAAATTTTGAAAGAGTTACGAAATTTAAATTTTTATACAGCCCCCCAGTCCTATCAATCATATTTAGTAAAACATTCTTGACACTGTAACGTTTAAAACTAAAAAAAAAATCACTCTTCTACCACAAAAATTGACCGAGTTATGACGTTTTGAAAAATCAAGATTTTGAAGGATTTCGTATACGGTCCCTTAAGCGATCTCTCGATGACGTCATTAAACAATGCAAAATCTTGATTTTTCAAAACGTCATAACTCGGTCAATTTTTGTTGTAGAAGAGTGATTTTTTTTAGTTTTAAACGTTACAGTGTCAAGAATGTTTTACTAAATATGATTGATAGGACTGGGGGGCTGTATAAAAATTTAAATTTCGTAACTCTTTCAAAATTTGATTTTTTGAAAAACATTGAATAGACCCAAAATTCCTTTCATAATTTTGAGATTTTTTCCTAAATAAACTATATGCTTATCTCTAACGGTTTAGAAATTAGCTATTGGTCCACGATTGGAGTGGACACCCTGTATATATATAGTATTTTTTATCCAATTAAATACTTAGTGGTATATAACTTCCCTAGTACTA
This sequence comes from Uloborus plumipes, assembly GCA_038373865.1. Lineage (NCBI taxonomy): Eukaryota > Metazoa > Arthropoda > Arachnida > Araneae > Uloboridae > Uloborus > Uloborus plumipes. Next base: position 1,121 of record JAXGGA010020543.1, on the reverse strand, counting down.
AAAAAAGGAACAGTAATGATTATAACACAAGGAATGGGTTATTAAACAAAGCCCCATAACCACTGATTTCTCATAAATTAGTTTTTATTTCTTCCCCACGAGAAAGAGTGTTAAAAAATATTTATATGTTTCGATATGTTTCATGAGTTTGTCTTATCTTTTTTTTTTCTCCACAGGCTAAGACGCAGAAGATGGCCTACATGTTTGTCTATGTGGTTCATATTAGCTGGGATTTTTGAGAATGCTATAAATGACATCTCTATCTACTCAGATTTGTTGCAATTTGGAGCGCAGTAAGTCCTGAAATGTTTAAAGCAACCACTTTCCTTTGCTCAAATTCTGAAAGTTTAGGGCCTAAGAAAATGAAGAAAGAATAGAATACGACGTCCCCAATCGCTTAATAACAATTTATTCCTTTATGTAATGCAGTGTAAAAATGAAAATAGAAGTAGGTGAACTGTGAAAAATGCTATGTTATACAAACTGCATATAGAATGTCATAAAAATAAATCTCCATTTAAAATTGTTTGCAAGTCTCAAGAGTATGCAAGCTAGGTCTAAAGGGGTATCACATATAGGAAAATTCGTTCAATACAACTCCCGATTCCACCTCGACTTCTACTCTCTGGTCAACGGCATTTCATTTCACACTCCAGGGTCCCCCGTACCTACCACAGCTTTCTGGTCAGGTCAACGGCAGCCAGAAAATATCCGTGTTATAGAAAACATCCTGTTTCTAGCAGGAAGTTGAATGAAAAGTTGAAGCTGTGGTTGCATTAGGAGTTGCTACGAACGAATTTTCCTATGTGTGACGCAGGGCTACCTTTTTTAAGTTTTTCCAAGGGGGGGGGGCAAAGGGTCCAAACACAATGCAATTTCATCGCAAAACATTAAAAGCCACGCCCACTTATAGGTTCAGTGCATTGATTTCTCAAACTCAGGGGGCCCCTGCCCCTCCCCCTCTAAATGACGGGCCTGGTGTGACTACCACTTAAAGCTACATTTCTTAGATGTAGTTTTTGAACCGTGACTTACAGAATTATTTTGAAAATTTTCCCTTTAGTACTGAAATCATCATTTTTCAGACTGTTTAAGTCAAGGCAAGTTGATTATAGATCCCA
>JAXGGA010020542.1:0-18090 GCA_038373865.1 Uloborus plumipes | reverse complement strand
TAAAATAATATTTTTTTAGAGTTGAGCTCATGTAATTACTGCGCTGATTTTCACACAAATGGCAGAAATAACATATGAGCAAATAAGTGGCAATGACAACGATATTGCGGTAAGCAGAGTAACTGACATTATCCTAAATGCAGCAAATGTTGCAATTCCAAGAAACTACTAAGAGTAGGATAAAATTTCCTAAACCTTGGTGGAACTTAGATTGTAAGGAAGCCCAAAGGACCCAGAGGAAAGCTTGGAGCAAATTCCGTCGTTGTCCAACCACACAAAATCTTGTGACACTGAAAAGAGCGCGTGATGAAGCTCGGATGATACGACGAAGAAGCCAGCGAGAATCGTGCAAGCATATGTCAGCACAATTACAACATCCAAGACAGTTTGGGGCAAAATCAAAAAAATCGCTGGAAATTATACAACATCCTGTGCTCTGATTCTAGAAAAAAATGGGAAAACACTATCAGATCTTAGAGAAGTGACTGACTGATTGGGGACTCATTTGGCAGCAGTTTCCAGAGCAGACAATTATAGCTCAAAATTTTTAGCACTAAAATCATCTAAGGAACAGAAAATCCTTAGTTTTAAATCGAATATTTTAGATACATATAATACCAATTTTACTTCGTCGGAACTTTTTATAGCTTTGCAAAAAACCCGTAATACTTCACCTGGTTTTGATGAATTACATAATATCATGTTAAAAAAATTAAGCAATTCCTCTTTAAAAAAATATACTTCATCTGTTTAATAGAATTTGGACTGAAAATCGATTTCCAACACTATGGACTCAAGCAATGATAATACCCTTGCTGAAACCAAATAAACCAACCAACCAACCCGAAAGCTATAGACCAATAGCTCTTACCAGTTGCCTCTGTAAATTGATGGAGCGGATGGTTAATGCCAGACTGGTCTTCATTCTGGAGTCTAATCATCTGCTGTCCTTCCTTCAAAGTGGATTCAGGCGTGGCAGAAGCACAATTGACTACCTGCTGCTTCTAGAAACTTCAATTAGAGAAGCATTTCTTAAGCGAAAACACCTAGTGAGCGTCTTCTTCGATATGGAAAAAGCATATGACCGTACCTGGAGATATGGAATCCTCAAAACCCTGCACGAGTATGGGCTGCGAGGAAACATACCAATCTTTATCTCCAATTTTCTTAAAAATCGATCTTTTCGCGTACGTGTCAAGTCCGTCCTGTCAGATAACTTCATTCAAGAAGGAGTACCCCAGGGAAGCGTGCTAAGCGTAACTCTTTTCGTAATTGCAATCATCAGCTTAATCGATCAGTTACTCCCCGCTGTCAAGGGTACCATGTTCGTTGACGATTTCCAAATCTGTTTCTCGTCATCGAGCATGAGCAAATGGGTCATTTTCACCATATGCTTACATTTCAAAATTTTTAAGTAATTTTTTTAACTTGCTACTTTCTTTTAAAAACACTAACAGATATTTAGTCACATATTGTAGGTGTGTAAAAAAGTAACTGGTTGTACATTTTGATGAATAATTAAGTATTCAAATGCTGTTATAAAACAGTAAGTTGCAAGGAAAATTGTCGTCCATTACCATACAAAATCATTATGAAATTTCACTTTTAAACTATATCATAGAGCCTAGAACCAACTTCACTTGAAATTATTTGCGCCCTGAAGCTTAAAACGATGTTTGTAATAATTGAAATATTGATCAAAAACTCTATACTAAGGAATTTGACATTTGGTAACGGATTTGACCAGTAACGGACTTGACATTTCAACCAAAATGTCAAATTATGGCTAGGTTGTCGAATTTAAAAATTGAACTACAATATGCATTTCCTTAGAGTTGTATAAGGAACAATGTTTAGGGGTAAAAGTTTAGAAAAAGTAAAAATTAATACTAAAATCTTTGGTAACGGACTTGACAAAGAATAAAAATACGCACCTGAAAAAAATTTTGTGCGAAACGCCACAGCAGTACTTCTTGACTTTGGGAAACAAAATGGTACAAAATAGTTACGTCACTAATTTGTTAAGTTAACTGAATACGTGTTACTATCTTTTGACTTCAATAAATACCTTTTTTAGCTAAAATAATCTTAGGGTAACGGACTTGACAAGAACTTCCGGACAAAATATACTCATACATTTCTTGTTGAAATAAAATTACTATTGTCAATATTTATCATGAATACCATATACTAATAGTCAATATATAAAAATAATATGTCGCATTTACTTTTTTTGACCATTAAGTATAGGAAAAAAATAGTTGAACTTGCGAAAATTGGAAATGGACAAGCGTTTTTGCCTTGATTCTCATTTTTAAAGACTTATATAAAAATAAATAAATAAATTTCAATAATTTGTTGAGTGATAGAATTTTTTTGGGGGTATTTCTTGCAGAAAATAATTATTCGCATTGAATTTAAAATATAAGTTATGCTTCAAAATCGTCTTTTTAACCTCCGGACAGCAAATGTAAGCAAATTTTGAAAATGACCCATATGGCTGTTAATAAAGTCTCACAATGGGCGGAGGAGAATGGCTTTTCTTTCTCCCCGCAAAAAACTTTCTGCATACATTTCTGCCGTAAAAGGGGATTATATCCTGACCCGCACCTAATTCTTAACAACCAACCAATATCAGTAAAAGATCAAGGAAAATTTCTCGGTCTCACACTTGACAACAAACTTAAATTTTTGCCGCACATTCAAGAGTTACGAAAAAAGTGTTTCTTGAAATTAAATATTCTTAAAGTCCTGGCAAACACTTCTTGGGGTGCTGATACAGAATCACTTTTAAGAATCTACAGGGCTCTGATACGCTCAAAAATTGATTACGGATGTCAAGTCTACGGCTCCGCTGCAAAAAGCTATCTCAAGATCCTGGATCCAATACATAATCAGGCACGGAGCATCTGCACAGGGGCCTTCAGAACCTCGCCTATAAATTTTAAAATCTGTATGTGTCCAGTTTTAAAATGTTTTTAAAATTTTGAAGTTTTATGCTCATTGTATTTTAGATAATTCTAGTCCTGACATCTCTTCATTTACATAAAACTATCGTTTGGCGCAGTATAGCCTATTAAGGCTCTTGCGCCAATAAAATCAATACAACCAACAAAACCAACCATGTAATTACTTGGAATGTCCAAGATTTTTTCTAATACTGACCATTTTTTTAAAAATTGTGCAAAAAATTATTTATTTATTATTTCTTTTTTTTAAACTAAAACACCGAGTGTCGTAACCGACAACTTCGAGATCTAATATTTTATTATTGTTTGTACTGGGTTACGGTTTTAAAATCTCGTAGAGGGAACATTCTGAATGGATTTTGTTGGGTCAAATATTATTCAGAGTATCAAAAGAGGCTAATGCGGACCCAGTGATAGTAACACTGCCAACCTGTAATTTTATTTTTCCTTTGCATTCCAGCTGCAAAGAATTAAACGAAGAATTTTTTTAGACTATTATAGAGAATGACTGCAACACCCAGGGTCCAACCACACCTAATTTTGGATCATCTGCTTCGAGACCTAAAAGTCTCAAAATAATAATAAGGAAGGTTTGTGGAAAATATTGTGTGATTTTTCCAAGCAATGATGGAGAAAGAATTGCGGGTGATACTCAAAAAGATCCCTCACTATGCGTCCCTTCGAATTTGATTAGTTCAACATCTATCGCTGGAAATCAGGTTGAAAATGATGATAGAAACATAAAGAGCGGAAAGAAAAGAATATCAAACACCGAAGAATGGAAGGGCAACAAGGCAAAAATACTTCGAAATAGTAGAAAATGTTACACATCAAAATAAAAAAAAAAATAATTTCTGAAAGAAAAATGCGACCTCCTTGCGGGGAAAAATGCAGACTTCACCAAATTCGATAGTAATCAGTGACAGATGATTTTTAATAATTACTGGTCACTGGCTGATTGTCACTAGCAAAGATATTTCCTTGCTGGATGTATGTTCGATATTAAACCGAAATACCGATATTCGTGTACTCAAGGATAGAGAAGCTGCAACCAAGCATTCTACTTTGATATTTGTAATGAACGGATCATAATATGTAAAACGTTTTTCAAAGCAACGTTAGACATTAATGATCGGCCAATCAGAACAGTCCTTTCCAAAACAGACCAATGCGAAGTGATCGAACGTGATCTAAGGGGATCAAATCCCCCTAGGAACTGTGTAGACCCCCAAATAAAGCAAGGTGTCAGAAACCACATTAATTCAATACCAAAAATTGAGCCTCATTTTTTACGAGCTCAAACTACCAGAGAATACATTGATGGTGGTCGATCCCTTTCAGACATTTGGAGAGATTACAAAGATAAGTGCGCTAACTTAGGAAAACCATTTGCAAATCTAACCATGTTCAGTAGGATATTTAATAGGGCATATAATATCAGCTTTTTCGTTCCAAAGAAAGATCAATGTGAACTTTGCTGTTCCTAAAATAATTCTGAAGGTGAAGTGAAGCAAAAACTACAAGAGAAGTATGACATTTACCAGAAAGAAAAAGAACTCAAGAGAAGGAAAAAAAAGAGATAAAGAAAACGTTGCTGATGGGTTACTTGTGGCAGTTTATGACCTGCAAAGCAGTTTTACCATGTCCTCGAGGAGATATATCTGTTTTTTATTATAAGTCAAAATTGAACTGTTTCAATTTAACGATTTCGCAATTAGTTAGCAACGAAACAGAATGCTAATTCTGGCACGAGGGAGAAGGAAAGCGGGGTGTTGAAGAAATTGCAAGTTGCGTTTTGATGTACATCGAAAAAAAAAAGTAAATAGTAGTCCAGAAACTGATTTCGATATAATATTTTACTCCAACAACTGTTGTGGACAACAGAAAAATCAGTTCATGATTTCCGTTTACTATTACGCCATAATGAAATATTCTAATGTTGAAAGTATTACCCACAAATTTCTAGTAACTGGTCATACCCAGAATGAAGGAGATAGCGCACAATCATCAATAGAAAATGGGGTTAAAAAAGCACTAAAATCAGGTCCAATTTATACTGCTGCTCAATATGCTCAGATTATTCGTCCTGCAAGGAAGACTGGGAGGCCTTTTGTCGTAAATGAATTGTGCCATAAAGATTTCTATGCCATTAAAAAATTGTGTAAAGATTTGTCTTCATTTTACATCATTAAGAATTAGTGACGTGAAAGTTTTTAAACTGTACAAAGATAAGCTAACGGGTCATTCCACGGTGACTGACGTTACAGTTTGACTCTATTTTTAAATTAAAAATTCAGTACTGACTTGAAATTAATTTTTACCACCTGAATTTGAACTAAAATGTAATTACAGACTATACTAAGTCTTTTCATAATTCATTAGGTATGAGGAAATTTTTTTTTAGAAATTATGGGGAATCAAACATATGTGACTGATGTTACACAAAAGCGACATCACTAAAATTGACTTTTTTTCAATCTGAAATCCTCTTCAAACTAATAGCGTGAAACATAAAAAATAAAATTCCCATGAAAATAGAGATTTCAGACTTTATGAAAATACTTTTCTTGGTGGAATAAACTGAAAAACTGATAGCACAGAAAATATGTAATAGGTGTGACTGATGTAACAAAGATTTCGTGACTGACGTTACCATAACAAAACATTGCTACAATAATAAATAATGTCTTTTTAATTATTAACAAAGCATATATTTTGCCCAAAATTGAAGTTAAATTATAAGAAATAAAGAATGGCAACAAAATCTTATTTACACTAATTAAGTTTTACACATTAATTTTTAATGAATTGTCCTCTTCAAATAACTTCTTCTGGGGAGGGCTAATTTTTTTAATTACTTTTTCTTTCGAATAATAAATTTCATTCACATTGTTAGGCCATTTATAAATATTTTACTGCTCAAAACTTGACATTAGCTGGCTACTTATATTTTTGAATGGCACTTACTTCACCTCATAGAATTGACCATCATGTTCCACAAGAACCCTCTCTCCTGCTGTAGCCTTCAATTTCAGAACACATTTTGCTAAATTAGACTTCAAAAAACTGTTTTGAACTTCTGGTGATTCAGAAAATTACTGCCAAAACAGTGTTGCTGCCAATTACCTGCTCCAGCTTCTGATTTATTAAAAAAATATTACTCAAATATAACTAATAATAATATAGCTTCAAACTCGGGGGGGAAAAGCTAAAATATTTTCACATTTCTTGAAGTGTAGTATGTAAAAACTTTTTTGCACAAAAAAAGACATACATACAATCGATCGTGATTTGGATTTTCTTCATTAATATTGAAGTTCTCCGAATCTTTAGGAAAATAATGTGGCTATTTCTAAATCTGTTGTAGGCTATTATGAAGCTTTTGTGGTAATTTCACAGGAAAATATTGTACTGTAATTTGCTACATCAAAAACATGTGTTTCAATTCCGCAAGTTTGCTTTCTCATTTCTATACATCGTTTCACAAATAAATTCATCTGCTTCTAGGAGTATTGCAGAAGTTTTTTAGCGTCTTATCTCTTCAGAATTATCATTTTTCCAAGCAGTTTTGATATCTTTCCAGCCTGGTGCACGTCTCCTAAAATCATATAGGGTTCAAAATTACTTAACCATGTTCTGTTTTCATTGACAAACACTTTAATTTAACTGCCATACACGGAGAGTTAGGAGTACTTGTTTGTCCAATTTCAATTAAAAAAGAAAAAAAGGGCAGGTGCTATTTAAAACCGGACTCTTTTGTGTTCTACATTTTCTTGTATTTCTTTTCTCTTTTTTTTTTTTAACTTGATTCTAAACTTACTTTGAACTTAGCTAGATAATCACTTTACAAAAATTTCTTTTTTCTCTTTTTTTCTCTGCTCATTTTATCATACACTGTTTTTGATTTACTAATCTTCGTATTTTCCGTCATTTTAAATTTCTCTCACCTAATATGTTGCCTTTTTGCAGCAGTTAGTGCCATTTGTATAGTTTATTTAAAGCATCTTAGTGAAAAGAGAAATGTGACTGATGTTACTGTGACTGATGTTACACATTTTAAGCAAGTTTTAAATATATTAATTCAACTACTTTTAAATATTTAAGTAAAGAATATTAAAGATATCATCCTAAATGAAGAGAATATGACTTGTTGTAATCTTGGGTTTAGTTTTGTTTAAGTAAAACAAACTTTTATACTATTTTGTGACTGACGTTACATGAATGTGAGGACTAATTTATAAAAATTGTTTTTAAAATAATTATAACAGTTTGAAGCTTTTTTGTTGGCGTAATCTCTTCCTTCATAAACTAAATTTCAATAAAAAATAAAACTGTAGACATACCAGTTAATTTCATAAGTAAAAAAGCTGATGAACTCTCAATAGCTCGAAATTAAGGAAACATGCGCACAAAATGGTGTTGTCAAAACTTACCTATAAAACTTACAAGAAATAAGTTTATAGCCTTTTTAGGGTTATTTTATAAAAATTCATTCTTTTTTACATCATATGAAATCAAAAAACTATTGGCTCATTGAAATTTTTTTTCGTGTGTGATGTCTCCAGTTTCGTGGAATTGCCCGGTAGTTATTGATAGAAATTCAAATCAAATACAAAAAGAAAAATACTTTTAAAAACATGTAAATTTAATATAATTATGATTTTCAGTAAAAAAAATGAAATATCTTCTGGAAATTTCTGCGTTTTTAAAATGCATCTATTCATATTTAAATTGGCATTGCAAAAAAAATCAATTGACTTTCTTCAAACTTATTACGGGTTATTTTCCTATTTGGTCACAGTTAAAAAAACTGTAAAACATTTTCTTTACATGTTCATTTTCATCCTTGAAAAATATTCCATTGTATTTTTAATTTCTTTTTAAAACGTTCGATCCTGACAAGTTTTTTTTACAAAGAAGGACAATTTCTATTAACCAAGAACACCGACATTCGAGGCACAGAGCAGTTTCAATTAGCTTGTGTGATCAAGGTTCTAGGGTCACCCGGGGCAATTCCTGGTCAGCAAGTTTCTGGGGTAATTCCTGGTCACAGTCCTTTTTATGTCTTAATAATCCTTCAGCAAAATGAAAAAAATCACAGAGGTACTCTGAACTATCTTCATTGCAATTCATTACTTAATTATGAGTTGACTGTGTATTTAGTTTGAAAAAAAAAATCTTTTTAAAATCGCTTGTTAAATTTCGTAAAACAAGATTGGCCTTAGTGTTGATACATTTGTACAAAGATCGTGATCAAACTCACAGTTCTGAATATTTTTCTTTTTCGTTTTTTTGGTTGAATTAGGTACCATGTCAGTTACTGAAAAATAGTTTTGGATTTACCATTATTGTTTTGAATAATTTGCAGGAAGGCTCCAAATAATGACCCTGGATACTGGGGTAATTCTTGGTCAGTGGGGTAATTCCTGGTCAGTCCTTTTTTTAATATTTATGGATTATTATTTCACCTATTATTGACATATGTTATTGATTTAAACTATATGTAACTCTGTGAGCCTTAACTGCAAAGTTAACTGTAACCGCAATGTAACATTCTTATCTGTTAATGATAAGTATACAATATACTGAATTTTTCTTTGTTAAATTTCATCCAATTATTTTATAAGTTTTAATAATTATTCTTAATTATACTAAGAAAAATGCTTAATTGTAACTGCATTGTACTATTCACTTAACTGTTCACCTTAACCTGTTCATAACAGACAGAAGCATGTGCTCAGTGTGTATGGTGCATGTGCACCATATTTTTTATGGACCTATTTATTTGGTAGGTGAAGATTCATTCACAACAGATATAAAAGCTGTAGCTATTGCATACAAAGTGTATAAAAAGTATTTTGGCTAAGTTTTATTAAGTAAAGCTATTATGTTGAAAACAATTGCATTCTTCCTTAAAAAAACTAAATACAGTGTTTAATTAGCTATATATATAAATAAATTCTTTATCTAATTAGTTTAATAACTTGTATTAATAATGTGCTTACAAAATGTATGCATTTTCATCAATCATTTGAGTGACCAATAATTGCCCCGTAAGTGGCCAGGAATTACCCCATCTCTGGGGTAATTCCTGGTCACTAATTAACGACAATTACTCAAGTTCATTATGTATTGTTGATAGCATGAATATTTTATTCGATGGACATCCCAATGTGCTTCCTCCATACCAAAATTTGTAACTCTAACTTAGATAGATTTTGTGATAATTGGATGTTAATGCTTTTTGACCAGGAATTACCCCAGGTGACCCTACTGTACATGTAAAATTCTATGCAGCACTATAATTTACAACTAATGAATACAAATGAACATATTTTATAAAATTGAGCAGCAAAAATAGTGAATTTCAACATATCTTGAATTATAAGCACAAAAATGTACATTAAAAATACAGCAGTAACAAGTAAATTATTTTTTTTTAAATTATTTTATTAGCTTACTTTATAGGTATGTTTCAATGTTACATGCAATTTAATAAACTATAAAAATTTTATTAAGTGATGAAATTTAAGATTTCAGTTACATCAAACACAAATACTGTCAGCGCCGCTTAAACGAAAATGCTGTCGGTTCTAAAAATTTTTTTCAATAAGGCGGACTATTTGTTTAAGGGGGGGGGGGTAATCTTTAACATTGCCTCTATGGCACGGGAAATATTCGGTTCCAGGATATTTTATTCATTTAAACGGGGAATTTGTTTATACGTTACCCGATTAAGCGGAGCCGACAGTATCAAAAACTCTGGTACACTAAAATAGTAAAAAACAACTTTTTACATAATTTACATTTTCTAGATTCCAGAAATTCTTGAAATATCTCATTGAAATTCGACATATATATGAAAAGTCAGGATTTATTACATCCACAAAAATGTAGAATAATTAATGCTTGTAAATTAAAGTCAATGGCATCTCTAGCACTAACTAAGGGGGAGAAGAATTTCTCTTAATACATGATACGTCATTAATCTTTAGTAACAAATATTATATGCTTATTATCATAATTATTAATTAAAATCTTTAATAATGATCTTTTTGGATATCTGTTAACAAATCATCTCTCTTGCTTTTGAAATCAGGTTCTTGTTTGTTTAGTTTTATAGCAGTTATTACTTGCTGTATTCCAAATAATACGCTAGCTTGCGGTTTGAATATCAATTTGGCTTTTTTATGAAAAATTTATTATTGCTTTAAAGTTTAAGTTTGAGATATGCAACTCAACGTGTACGATTTCTATTTATTTCAAAATTTTCAATTATTTAAATTTCATAATACATCATTTAATAAAAGCAGGAGATCCAGGTTAGTTGTTAAAAAGTTTTACGCTAATATATATGTGTGCACACTCATGATTAATTATAAGTTTTGGAACTTATATTTAGCAAATTTAAGTGAAGAATTAGTAAACAATGCAGTCATGTAAAAAACCTGAATTATTTTTCAATTAAAATAAAAAAAAGGATCTTTATCCTGGAATTTTGGCTAAAATCAGAGGCCTTGGTTATCTGAACTACATTGGAATAGACATTTTCTTATGTTTTACTTAATTCCTTACTTTCCAATGTACTCTTAATTGCGAAAAAATGTTCAGAACAGAATTAACATTACCGCAAAATGGGATGTATAGGAACAGCGAGGTCAATCGGAACAAAACTTCCCGACCGTACAAAGAAATTCTTCATAAATAAACTATTAGGTATTTTTCGCTATGAATTTTTTTTTAGAAAGGTAAGATCATAGGAAGTAGGAAAAAATTATTTTTGTCAATCTGGCAATGCTACTGGCTTCTAAGGAGGGCTGCACGTGGAATGCTAGAAAACCTCATATTTTCATAGACTGCAAAACTTCATATGCAAGAACAAACCTTCTTATATTTAAAAGCTAAGAGTGGTATGTTTCAATTATACGTGTATCTGAACAACAGAATACCACATTAGAATTTACATTTTTTATAAATTATGTCATAAAAATGAAGAATTCTGAAAAATGCCATAGGAAAAAAATTGCGGGGGGAATCGGAACACTTAGTTCTGTTATTCCAATTCAAACTTATTTGAAGAAAACTATTTGAAAAAATCAAGATTCTAACCCCAATTCTCCCAGTCAAGACAAGGACAGGGATTTATGTTAGCTGTTTAGCCCTCCTCGTGAGCAACTAGATCTTAGAATGACAGAAAGTTGCAGATTTAAAAAGATTTTTGCTCCAAGAGACTTCTTTTTATTTAAAATGCGAGGGGGAAAGTCACATAGACTTTATGTAGTAAAAGTCCAACACACAGACAGTGATGAATAAGCGAAAAAATCTTTCAGGACAATACCCGAAACCCAGAGATTTTAAGAAACTAAAGAAAAGGTAGAGTTCATCCCAGGAGATGTTATGAAAAAACTTAAGCCAAGTCACAATCGCTAGTTTTAAGGACTAGTACATATTTGTGGACGATATGAGTGACTTCAATTCATGTTAAAGCTTTGTATTTCAATTCAAAAGCATTTCTTAAAATTACTTTTCATTTTTCATAAGTTCAAAATTATTTTGAATTTTGACAAATTATAAACGTTTACTGGTACTGAAATTATACTTTTATTTGACAGTAATTATCTGTTCTTGTTCTCCCCCATCAAAATTACTCATGTTTGTGAGACCTATTACAGGTTAAATTGAAAAAAATAAAAATTTTAACATGTGTTCCGATTGACCCCTACCAGCGGGGTGATTCGGAACACCCATAATTTCCTATATATTTTAATAATAACTGTTAAAAATGTGTTGTCTTTGCTTGGAATATCAAAATTAAAGCAAGACCGAAGTTTTTACCCAAAAAATCAAATTAAAAAAAATCTTTTAACTGCTTTTTTTTACAATCAAAGCTGAAAAGTGTTCTGATTCACCCCATTTTACGGTAATGTACAAAAATTTCTTTTTATTATTTTTATCGACTTCTTAAGTAATATCTAGTTTTATACACCTGTGTTTGATCCTCAACATTAATGTTGTTTTCCTGATAATGCTGTTTCCTTTCAATTGCAGGTCTTAGTCTGTCAGCATGAACTTTGAAAACATTAGCAACAGGGTTACTAGCAAACCTAATTAAATAATTAACTGCATTGCATCTTTTAACAACTTCATATGGTCCAGTAAATTTTGGTTTGAACTTATCCTTAGATCTCAAATACACAATTTGTTTTTCTTTCAAGTTTTTGAGCTTTGCATTAGCATGTTGTTTTAAATTCTGCTCATACTGTTTTCTTTGTAAATTCGAAAAAGCATCAGTATACTGTTTTTGCAAAGTTTCAAGGACTTGTGCTAAATACTGACTTTTATCTAATTGAACAGATTCTATCCCAGGATTATAGGTGTCAAAAATTAGTGCTAGCTCCCTACCGAAATGAAGAGAATTTGGAGTAAAACCTGTCGAGCTATGTACTGAGCCATTATATAAATTTTGGTGGATTTGTAATGCATGAGAAAATTTATATCCCTCTTCTTGCATGGCTAAAATGGTTGCTTTGATCCCCAAATTGACTCTTTCTGCTTTTCCGTTGCAACATGGTCTACCACTTGAAGTGTGACTTACTTTTATACCCAATGATTTTGACAAAGTTTCAAAAATTTCAGCTGTGAACTGCTTACCCAAATCTGTCAAAATTACAGCTGGTCTGCCAAAAATAGCAATGTATGTAAACAAATGTTTTGCTACCGACTCTGCAGTTATATTTGACATTTCATACAATTGTAAGTGTCGACTGAAATTATCTAGCATAGTAAGTACATACTTTCCATTAGCTAGGGGTCCTAAAATATCAGTGGAAATTTGATGACCAGGCTCATGCGGAATGAAGTTATTCCCCAAAGGTGCTTTTTGCATAGCATAAGGTTTTAATTTAATGCATTTAGTGCATGAATATACCCAATTTAGTGTTTCGGCATACATGCCAAGCCAGAAATATTTTTGTTTTACAAAATCATATGTTTTTGCTAACCCTTGGTGAGCTAAATGAGCTATTGACAAGACTTTAGGTCTTAGAGACTTAGGAACAACAATTTTATGAATGACCTTATTAAGTTTCTTGTCCTGAAAAGCATACGGGTCATTTTCACCATATGCTTACATTTCAAAATTTTTAAGTAATTTTTTAAACTTGCTATTTTCTTTTAGAAAGACTAACAGACGTTTAGTCACATATTGTAGGTGTGTAAAAAAGTAACTGGTTGTACACTTTGATGAATAATTAAGTATTCAAATGCTGTTGTAAAACTGTAAGTTGCAAGGAAAATTGTCGTCCATTACCATACAAAATCAATATGAAATCTCACTTTTAAACTATATCATAGAGCCTAGAACCAACTTCATTTGAAATTATTTGCGCCCTGAAGCTTAAAACGATGTTTGTGATGATTGAAATATTGATCAAAAACTCTATGGTAACGAATTTGACATTTGGTAACGGATTTGACCAGTAACGGACTTGACATTTCAACCAAAATGTCAAATTATGGCTAGGTTGTCGAATTTAAAAATTGAACTACAATATGCATTTTCTTAGAGTTGTATAATGAACAATATTTAGGGGTAAAAGTTTAGAAAAAGTAAAAATTAATACTAAAATCTTTGGTAACGGACTTGACAAAGAATAAAAATACGCACCTGGAAAAAATTTTGTGCGAAACGCCACAGCAATACTTCTCGACTCAGGGAAACAAAATGGTACAAAATAGTTACGTCACTAATTTGTTAAGTTAACTGAATACGTGTTACCATCTTTTGACTTCAATAAATACCTTTTTTAGCTAAAATAATCTTAGGGTAACGGACTTGACAAGAACTTCCGGACAAAATATATTCATACATTTCTTATTGAAATAAAATTACTATTGTCAATATTTATCATAAATACCATATACTAATAGTCAATATATAAAAATAATGTGTCGCATTTACTTTTTTTGACCATTAAGTATAGGAAAAAAATAGTTAAACTTGCGAAAATTGGAAATGGACAAGCGTTTTTGCCTTGATTCTCATTTTTAAAGACTTATATAAAAATAAATAAATAATTTTCAATAATTTGTTGAGTGATAGAATTTTTTAGGGGGTATTTCTTGCAGAAAATAATTATTCGCATTGAATTTAAAATATAAGTTATGCTTCAAAATCGTCTTTTTAACCTCCGGACAGCAAATGTAAGCAAATTTTGAAAATGACCCATACATTAATACATTACTAACAGGGTGAATGAAATATTAGTCTAATTTTTGGGTCCTCTGTTTTGAAATTTTAATTTTTTGATAAATTTCAGATAATTCAGAATCTTTTTGTTGTTTTTGCTTGAATGTGCTATCAGAAATTTCCAATAAAGGGTCCTGTGAATCATGATTAGTCACAGTTAAGTGATTAACATAATCAACATTGTTATTTTTATCTAGGTCATAATTTTCATTACAAACACTTTTTGGATTTGTTTGATTATAACAGGGAGGTTCATTAAAATTTTTAGTCAACTTGTCTAAGGTTTTCTGTAACCTATTTAGATTTTCTTCAGTTTCATCCTCATCTTTTATAGTAATGATGGGTAAAATTGTTTCAGAATTTAAAAGACTAGGATTATTTGCAAGGTTTTCATTTGGTACCTGTTCAGGGATCCTCGAAAGAAAATCACTGAGCACATTCAATTGCCCTTTTATAAATTTCACATTAAATGAAAACTCGCTTAATTGTAACAGCCACCTGGTTGTTAAGTCAGCAGGTGATGAAATTTTTTTATAATGCTGAAGTGGTAAGCTGTCAGTCAAAATAGTGAAAGGACGTGAATATAAGTGATACTTAAAAGCTTGTACCCAATTACAATTGTCATCAATTCGAGTTTTATGGCTGGATACCTTTTTTCATGTTTAGATAGAGTTTTACTAAAGTAAGCTACAGGGTGTAACACTTTATCATGTTCCTGCATTAGCACAGCAGATATTGCAATGCCACTAGCATCGGTATTCAATATAAACTCTTTATTCCAGTCTGGGAGTTTTACAAAGGGTGCAGTGAAAAAAATTCTTTGCAATAAATTAAATGCCCTAGTGTGTTCAGAAGTCCATTTAAAAACAGCTCTATGGGGTGTTAATTCAGTGAGTGGTTTAGTAAGCTCAGCATATGAAGGAATTAAATTTCGATAATAACCACATAATCCAACAAATCTTTTAACTTGTTTTGGTGTTTTTGGAATGGGAAAAGAAGTTACTTTTACAATGTTTGACTTGATAAGAGACAAAATACCCTGGGGTATATTAAAGCCAAGATAGTCCATTACCTCTTGGTGAAAAACACATTTTTCAGGAGACAGCGTTATGTTGTACTTTTGAAAAATCTCTAAAACTGCTGAAATTTTATCTATAGATTCCTGAACATTTCCACTAGCTATCAACAGATCATCTGGATAAGAAAACAAGCCAGGAAGGTGTAATTCCTCTAAAATACAATATATTAGAGATTGAAAAATTGAACTCGAATTTTTCAAACCGAAAACTAAACTCTTGTTCTTAAAACTACCAAAAGGAGTAGTAAATTCCAAACTATCCTGATATTCTTCAGGCAGTTTAATTTGCCAATATGCATTCTTCAAGTCACATACCGTGAAAAACTTGGACTGAGCAATATTGCTACCGTGAAAAACGTACTGAGCAATATTGCTAATTATGGTTGATATTTTTGGAAGCGGGTAAGATGAAGATTTTAAAATGCTATTAATTAATCTCAAATCCATTGCAAGTCTATATTTGGGTGGGTTATCTTTATTTTGAGACTTCTTACGAACTAACAGCATAGGGGCACTCCATTCTGTATTAGTTCTAGCAATTAAATCTGCAGGGGTCTCAGTGGCCGAGTGGTCTAAGGCGTGTAGCCGATAACTCTGAGACGGTGGGTTCGACAGACACTACCGAGATTTCTTACAAGGCCCAACGGCAGGAGGAATGAGTCATCACCAGAAGACCGACGCGGGGGGGTCTTCGAAAGGAGATAGAGGATTTCATACGATTTTCTTTCTTAATCCACCGTCGAAGAGATTCTTTTTTAATCCGAAATTACTTTTTCTGATGTAAAAGATGCGCATTGTCTTTCGGCAAAAACAAACATAATTGGTCTTGCAATTATTACATGAATTTGAATAGTCAGTAAAAATTAAATGTAAGCATTTCTGTTTATTCTGAACTTTCAGTATGCTTAAACCATTACATTTTCAACAGTAATGCGCTGTTCAACAAATATGCGTTCTAATAATTGTGTATTATAAAAAAGCTAAGATGCGTTTCATCAGTTTCTAACACCTGAGATTCTTAACAAATAACTATAAAGTGGCAATGAATACCCCTTATGTGTGTGTTACATAACACATAATCTACGTTTGATTTTCAGCCCTATTCAAATAATTTATTACAAAGGAAATGAAATTATAAAATTTTAACTCTGCTTAAATTTTACCAAATTGTTTACTTGTTTGAACACTTAACTGAAATTTAGCAGTAAAAATTAAATATATAGAATGAATACATAATGATATTGTTTATAGGCCTAAAATTTCTTGTGGAAGAAGCACATTTTGCATACATATGAAAAAAATAACTAATTAAAACTTTTTTCAACTACATAAACTAGGATGTTTACAAGAAAATATTTCAGCATTAGTAAATGTCAATTTTATCATTAAAATAACTCACAACGTCTATGTATTAACATATTTATTGTTCATCACATAAAACAGAAACATTTGAATGGTTTCCAAAAATTTAATATTTTGAAGTTACTCAGCTTTCAGTAGCGTAACTCGCCTATATAGAAATTTTTCTAAGAAATACAAGAAAGACACTTGTTTCAAATTGCATAAATCAGAAATGAAAAAATAGAACATTTATAAACGTTGATTTTAGAATTTCAATTTTAGATAAAATGAAAAAAAAAAAAAAAAAAAAAGAGTTGCACAAAATCCAACATGATTTCGGTATTAAAATCATTATAATATATTTTTGTCAAATAAAGGGAAAAAGATCAGAAACTTCCGTCAAAAATTGTAGTAAAACTTGACGTTGACAGTTTAAAAAAATACAGGAACATATTTAAAGTATTATCTCACCAAAAAGTTTTCATAATGTGAAGTAGGGTCACCCGGGGCAATTCCTGGTCAGCAAGTTTCTGGGGTAATTCCTGGTCACAGTCCTTTTTATGTCTTAATAATCCTTCAGCAAAATGAAAAAAATCACAGAGGTACTCTGAACTATCTTCATTGCAATTCATTACTTAATTATGAGTTGACTGTGTATTTAGTTTGAAAAAAAAAATCTTTTTAAAATCGCTTGGTAAATTTCGTAAAACAAGATTGGCCTTAGTTTTGATACATTTGTACAAAGATCGTAATCAAACTCAAACTTCTGAATATTTTTCTTTTTCGTTTTTTTGGTTGAATTAGGTACCATGTCAGTTACTGAAAAATAGTTTTGGATTTACCATTATTGTTTTGAATAATTTGCAGGAAGGCTCCAAATAATGCCCCTGACTACTGGGGTAATTCTTGGTCAGTGGGGTAATTCCTGGTCAGTCCTTTTTTCAATATTTATGGATTAATATTTCACGTATTATTGACATATGTTATTGATTTAAACTATATGTAACTCTGTGAGCCTTAACTGCAAAGTTAACTGTAACCGCAATGTAACATTCTTATCTGTTAATGATAAGTATACAATATACTGAATTTTTCTTTGTTAAATTTCATATAATTATTTTATAAGTTTTAATAATTATTCTTAATTATACTAAGAAAAATGCTTAATTGTAACTGCATTGTACTATTCACTTAACTGTTCACCTTAACCTGTTCACAACAGACAGAAGCATGTGCTCAGTGTGTATGGTGCATGTGCACCATATTTTTTATGGACCTATTTATTTGGTAGGTGAAGATTCATTCACAACAGATATAAAAGCTGTAGCTATTTCATACAAAGTGTATAAAAAGTATTTTGGCTAAGTTTTATTAAGTAAAGCTATTATGTTGAAAACAATTGCATTCTTCCTTAAAAAAACTAAATACAGTGTTTAATTAGCTATATATATAAA
>JAXGGA010020541.1:0-18092 GCA_038373865.1 Uloborus plumipes | reverse complement strand
ATTGATAATATTTCGATAATTGGGAATCTGGTGTGGTTGCCAAATTTTTGGCGATAATTACTTTATTTTGTTGCTCTTTAGTTTATGTTTGCGAAGGAAGTATTTCCCTCGCTCATAAATTGGCCACAAAGATTTAACGCCAATAGGGAAAAAGATAACCAGACTTCCAATCACCGAAATCTTCCCTTTTTTGTTTCTAATTTCACACATACGTTTAATACTTGAAAGTAAAATAATGGGCCAACTGAAAAAAAAAGCTGCGAAATAATGTGAGAATTCTTATTAAAAAACTCGCCAAATCAACTTTAAAAGCTCCATTAGCATGTAACATAATAAGTTTAATAAATATATCGAGCCAAAATGCAAAATAAGAGAAAAAAAGCAACCATGAAGACGATGCAAGCTTAAAATTTTAATCTTCGCTTAGGTGGTAAGAAAATACATCGCCAAGTTAAAAAACGTACCTATAACTGAAACGTACATACTACCAAAGATCTCGGTTATTGAAATATTCCCAAAAGCTTTACGGAGAACAAATTCTTGATGTGCTTTTCAAGATATTAGTGCCATAGTCATTCCAAAATGTCCATTAAAATGTAAAAAAATCGCCAAATAAATTAATTTGACCATCTAAACTCATCAAAAGTTTTGATGGAACTATCGTTCCAAAATCGCCATTTATCGCTCTGCGGTGCCAGTGTCGTTTCATAGTTTAATTATAATTCGAATCAATTAAAATGAAAAATAATTCGCTAACTAATTAAAACAAGCCGTTAAAATGCAGAATAAACCAGCAAATCGAACAAGCTATTAAATGACGTTAAAATATAATAAAATAGAATTGAATGCCAAATTGTAAAATTGTCGCCAACAAATTAAATTTTAATTTTGTCTTTTATTATCTGATTTGTATATAATGTTAGTTACCACAAAATTCGATAGATGTCGCTAGGCGACATCTATCCGTTTTTATCCCAAGGATTTTGATCAAATGAAACAGCCTGTATAAAACGCTATCTAGTGAAGCCTTGGTTCAGCTCGCTCAAAGGAAAAAAGCAGACATAGATACTCAGTTTTTAATATAAGTAGATGGCTTTTCAACAAATGAATGTTTCAAAATATTACAAGTAGCTAGCGATCAAAATACTATGTAAGGGCCGAATTCAAGTGAAACACCATATTGCAATCGCTTCGAGGCGATCGTAAAATAGACCAAACTTGCAATCGCTACTGGAAGTCGAATTGCGACAGAATCGCGTCTCGTAGCGATTGCAACGTTTCACTTGAATCCAAATTTGGGAATTTGCGATTGCATTGGTGAGTTGCGATCGTTTGTGTTTCACTTGAATTCCTGCCTAAGTGGCCCGCTTATGAGTTTCGTGTTTGATTTAGTTAAGCCTTTATTCAAAATTCTCATTATCATTGTTATCACTGTTTCATAGCAACGACGGTTTGCAAGAATGGATTTCATATTTAATCATTTATTAGGCTTAATCGCTTTAAATTTGACTACTTATTAATTGATATCTTCGCTAATTAAAATCGTATACTTATATAAATTGAAACTAATGAAGCCTGAAAAAATACCTATCTATCGGTACCTGGTTCGACTTTCAGTTCAGTGGCGTTCAGGAGAAAGAAGCGTGACATAGATAGAAAGAAAGTTAGAAAGATACTCAGTTTTTAATATAAGTAGATATTTCGATATTCGAAGCTAATTTGAGTTTCTAATGCTTAAAACTTTACGTGAAAAAATATGAACATTCATTACATTTTATTTTTTAGTGATCAGTTTTAGTCTATTTAAACCGGTAATAACACGTTTAATCGTGAGGTAACTCATCAGCCCTATACATCTCCCATTTTTTTTAAGGTTTCAAAAAAGGATTGTTGACATTAATGCGGAACTTGATTAAGTGTTTTGAAAATCCTCAATGGATACTTATGAAAACACTTCAGAAAAAAAAAAGAAATAATCTTGTTATTCTAAGTTTAGGTTCGAAATATTTTTTTTTGCTCTTACTTGTACATTAGACATTTGCCGTAGCAACGAAGTTTTATAATATTGATCGACGATATGCATTTCTTGCCACAATTTTGAGTAATAGCTTTGAGCATGTTCAAAAACTGCGTTTATTTTGATTTGTGTCATAGTTGACTAATCAAAACTAGTTTAAACATATTTGGTGGATCAAAATCTGACAAATAATCATCTTTTATAATGAATAGATATAGCAGTTTCACTGTCAAGTGAGAAACAAAGATAACTCGTTTTTGCATCCAAATTAAATTATTTCGAGTATGCGACTTTTATAAATATGACTAGCTGCCAGGGCAGCTAGATTAGCTTCCTGCGGCATGCTGATGCATAACGTCCCCCCTCTCTAACTTTTACCTCATTCTGAAATTATATTATTTGATATAATTTAATGTTCATTCGATTTCAAGACATACCACGCACGTGGCCCGGCGTTGCACGGGCACTTCGTGCCCTGAAAGTAGTGAGAAAAAAATTTAAAGATACTACTCCCCGCCAAGGCGGCTCGCTTACAGGCGCTTCACGCCTTTACTTTTTTCCTATATAAAAAAATCATTCGAATTATTGAGATGCTTCACGCCTTCAAGATGGTGAGGAAAGTTTCAGTAAGTTCAGGTCGCTCAAAGAAAAAAAGCAGACATAGATAGCTAAGCTTTTGTCGGATGTCTGTGCATCCATAAGCTCACAACTTTTTTGCATTGATAAAGGCGTTCCTTGTAACGCCGAAACACGTGTCTGCAGTATCCCTGCTCATTTGTGCATTGTAACGTTGTTATTTTCTGTACATAGATACTCAGTTTTTAATATAAGTAGATGGCTCTTCAACAAATAAATGTTCCAAAATATTACCAGTAGCTAGCGATAAAAATTCTACGTAAGTGGTCCGCTTATGAGTTTCGTGTTTGATTTAGTTAAGCCTTCATTCAAAATTCTCATTATCATTGTTATCACCGTTTCATAGCAACGACGGTTTGCAAGAATGGATTTCATATTTAATCATTTATTAGGCTTAATCGCTTTAAATTTGACTACTTATTAATTGATATCTTCGCTAATTAAAATCGTATAATTATATCAATTGAAACTAAAGAAGCTTGAAAAATTACCTATCTATCGGTACCTGGTTCGACTTTCAGTTCATTGGCGTTCAGGAGAAAGAAGCGTGACATAGAAAGATAGAAAGAAAGATAGTTAGAAAGAAAGATAGTTAGAAAGAAAGATAGTGAGAAAGGATACTCAGTTTTTAATATAAGTAGACTAGCTGCCAGGGCAGCTAGATTAGCTTCCTGCGGCATGCTGATGCATAACGTCCCCCCTCTCTAACTTTTACCTCATTCTGAAATTATATTATTTGATATAATTTAATGTTCATTCGATTTCAAGACATACCACGCACGTGGCCCGGCGTTGCACGGGCACTTCGTGCCCTGAAAGTAGTGAGAAAAAAATTTAAAGAAACTACTCCCCGCCAAGGCGGCTCGCTTACAGGCGCTTCACGCCTTTACTTTTTTCCTATATAAAAAAATCATTCGAATTATTGAGATGCTTCACGCCTTCAAGATGGTGAGGAAAGTTTCAGTAAGTTCAGGTCGCTCAAAGAAAAAAAGCAGACATAGATACTCAGTTTTTAATATAAGTAGATGGCTCTTCAACAAATAAATGTTTCAAAATATTACCAGTAGCTAGCGATAAAAATTCTACGTAAGTGGTCCGCTTATGAGTTTCGTGTTTGATTTAGTTAAGCCTTCATTCAAAATTCTCATTATCATTGTTATCACCGTTTCATAGCAACGACGGTTTGCAAGAATGGATTTCATATTTAATCATTTATTAGGCTTAATCGCTTTAAATTTGACTACTTATTAATTGATATCTTCGCTAATTAAAATCGTATAATTATATCAATTGAAACTAAAGAAGCTTGAAAAATTACCTATCTATCGGTACCTGGTTCGACTTTCAGGAGAAATCATTGGCGTTCAGGATTGGCGTTCAGGAGAAAGAAGCGTGACATAGAAAGATAGAAAGATAGTTAGAAAGAAAGATAGTTAGAAAGAAAGATAGTTAGAAAGATACTCAGTTTTTAATATAAGTAGATAAAAAAATACACATAAACAGTATGTAAAGACTGTATTTTAAAAAAGTCAACTTCTTAGTTTTTTTTTTCACTCATCTTCCAATTTGCATGCAGAATTTATTCCTTAACCATTTAATTGGACTGCTTCCCTTTCCGTTTATTTCTTTTCGTTTCTTTCTTTTTTTTTTTGAATGATTTTATTAGCTTTGCTCTCTAAAAAGGGATTTTAACTATATTTAAATTGTCTTTTAAGCTATATGAGGTTAAGCATTATTATATACTTAGTGCTGAATTAATTTTTTTGTGGCATTCTTTTATGACTTAAATGCATTAGGGTTTCTTTAAACCTTTAGAAGCAAGATTAAGAGTACATTTTGTTAAACATTTTTGGCAAGCTCCATAAATATTGTATTTGAATTAATTTTGAAGTTGTATGGGGAAGTACTCTTCAATATTATTTATTTTACAATGAAGACCAATATAAATTTGTTATTATTTGTTTGTATTATAATATTCAATATAAATTTGAAAGTATGTAGATTTAAATGACGGATTAAACATGATTTCAGTTGAAACTATGATCCTGCTTTCGGACTAAATTAGCACAAAACATTATCGTTGAATGCACCTCATTTCTTAGGAAAATTTGTACTTTTGGCAGAATACTGAAAGCTTTTATTAGTGAAATTTCTGCCCTAAATAAAATAGTCGACTCAATTAGCCTCTCCTTGTTTCCACACGCAAAAAATATTTTTTTTCCTTCGAAAGAGACTACTAATTTGCATTTGAATTGCAAGATTTTCATTTGCTGCTTGTGTGTTCAGTGTAGCATTACTTTGACACACTTATTTGCTGATGAGTTACTTGAAATAAACCAAATTTAACATGTTACATGTATTTTGTAGCCCATGTATTTTCAATAATGTTCAGTTGATTGTAAGAGCTTCACTTTTGTTTCCGAATCAATAACTTTTTGTGTTACAAGGTTTTTACGTTATGCTTCTTAAAACAAAGAGTTAAAGGTTATTTCCATACAAGGAATAAGTCAAAACAGTAGGAGAGCCAATATTTTGAAAAGTGTCAATTTGAAGTTGCAGTTTACGGATTAATTTTTTTTTTTGCAGAAAAAAAGTAATATTAGATTCTAAGTCTAAATTGGGTCTAAATGCAAGAAACTAAAAGAGGGGAGGTCAAGGAAGTTATTTACCTCCTCCTTAGATTACACACTTTTAAGCCGTTACAGATCTGATGAGTGTTACAGATCTGATGTTAATATGAGCTACATATCTGAGTTTACGCTTTCAGTCTTCATTAACATCTCTAAAAATGATATCATTTCCTTGCATTTTTAACATTGAATTAAGATATTAATTCAATTAATTCAATTAATATATATATTATTTTATTTAATATATTTATTATTTTTTTTTCTAAGGAGATTCATTCTCTCCTTAGAAACTATGTTGGGTTTTAGTCCATTAAATAGGCTTGTTCACTTACGTCTCTTTCACTTATACGCCTTTTTCTGTTGGTCCCTTGGGCCGGCGTATAAGTGAGAGTTCACTGTAGTAGACATTCAGAGCAGCGAAATATTCTACTATTCTTGGCTGTAGCACAGTTAAAATTTTCATTGTTCATGTATTGTGTGATCTACTATCGGACTTTGCTTTGTTAAGTTGACTTTTTGATAGCTCCCAAGCTCATTGTTTCAAAACCTGTAAAAAGTATGTTTTCACTCTGAAAGTAATAAAATCTTGTTGCCTATCATCTGATGATTATGCAGACACATCATTTTTGAATTTTGGACCAATATTCCCGACTCTACGACGATTTGAAATTTTCTTTGCTCAACACATTGAAATAATCAATAGCCATCTTTGTTAATCTGCAACATGTTATTCAACCATCTGATTTCCTCTCGAATTTCTTTTTCGAAGTTCACCCAGGACACCCTGCTGTGCTGTTGATCCGTCCTGATTATCAAGCTGCTCTCCAACTGACATTCTGCTGTGATTTTCCAAGAACTCAAAAGTTTTTCTTCCTAGAAGTCGCCATTGACTCCAGTCCTATAGTAATACTGACTTTCAATAACATTTTACCAATGTTCCAGTACAGATACTCCTATACACCTAACACCGGAAGATAGACAATTTAATTCAAGATATTTTGACATCTCGCAAGTGGAAATCGGTAAATTATTTGATTTTTCACAAATTTTTTTAAGTTCTTTGTTTACGTTTCTCCATCTTACTTTTGGCTACTTAGCAATGAAACCATGTCTCTTCTTAATAGCCAAATTTCCATAAAAATTAAGGTGTAATAATTTAAACTTCAATAATCTCGCCAACCTGCTTTTTTGCATTATGAATAGGTTTTGGGAAAACTTTTTAAGTTTGCCAATTTGAACTTTTTGTTCTCACATCTTCCTTTCATGGAACTTGCCATTCACAATTAACAAACTTCTACCACTGCTTTACTTTTATTATATTTTCTTTCTTTTAATCTTTTTGGTTTTCAACTTTTCCCATTTGGTCACATGACACCCTTAGGGCGTTTGTTATTTCATCTAGTTGATCACATGACTCTTTTAGTGCTTAGGGTCTTTTTACACTTGTAATACCAGTTTAATACTATTTTACGATTTCCATTTGTTTTTTGTGAACAAGATTACGTTGTCTGATCCATTACTAACATCTTGAAGAGATCACATGACTATTGGTCTTTTGGATCACATGACTTTCTTACTACTATTGACTATGACTGTTATAACTCTTTATCAGATACATACTATACATTGACTTTTCTATGACGAGCTCCATCTTCCAAGTTTGTCTCTGATACTAAAACAATTATTCTACACTTAAACATATTAGTGTAAGTACTCATTTTACGCAGGATTTCATGCTGAATCGTCCACTTCCCCTTTTGTTTTATTTACATTAGCGATTCGCTTTTAATTTCATTTTTTGTTATATTTTTCAACTTCTTTATTTATAATATAAACACTGCCTTGTGACCACTCAAAGATCGTCATTTTGTATGGACAATCATTACCTGTCACTTATATCTGTGTATCTATTTTTCTGAAGGCGCCACTCGCCACTATTCTTTTTCTCTAACTTTTCAACTCCTTTATTTTCAATAGTAACATAGTCATGTGACATATCAAACTTCCTCATTTTTCATGAACGTTGAATCTCTGTAACTTTTGGCAATCAATTTTGCTTATTGTGATCACTACACGTGAAATTTCTGGGTTTTTTCCTCCAAACTTTGAAATATTTTGACAAATGTCTTGTTCTTCAAGTTCCACTCCTTCTCCCAACGCATGGGGCCCCTCTAAAGGTACAAAAAGATTTACTCCGTTGGGACAAGTTAATCCTTTACATAAAAAACCCTTAACTTCCTCGAAAAATACTTCAAAAAATATTGCAGCAAAAAAGCTTAATTTCAAACAAACGTCCTCACAAATAAATGCTTCCAAAACTATTTCTTCTGACTCCACCTCACCTGGCTCTTCTCAAAATGTTCACTCTGCAACTTTGGCTGATAATATTGCTAATAATATACAAATTTCAAATATTCCCATGTCTGCTTTGTTTGACATTTCTAATGTGACAAATGATAATCCTACTTATGGGGACTCACCATCCTCCCTTATTCTTCTGCTAAAAGAAATTGCTTCTGCTAGAGGAATTAATAACAAAAAACATATTTACACTGAAACTACTCGTCCTGTTATCATTAAGGTCTTAGATATTATTGATCATCAATTCACAGTTCTTTCAAACAAGCATACTTTGAGCTCTTCACTAACTGACTCTTCGTCACAAACTAATGCTCTTGACAACACTGAATTAGCTTCTAACTATTCACAAACCATTCAAAGCTGTTTCTCTCTTTCAAATGCTACCACGTCTACTGATACTATCGTTACAAAAGATGCAGTTTCTAATACAAAGACCTCACTGGATATCTCAAGTAATTCACCTAATAAAAAAACTTCTACTTCACCTTCTACCATCCATTCAATGCAGAACGAATCTTTTAATATCATTTCTGATATTGAAACTACTTCTCCATCTACATTGCAATCAAATCTCAATCAAGAAATTTATTCAAATGAATCCAATATTCAAACAACTTTGATTTATCTAGTCAATGCAAACAATAATTCAGCTTCTTTAAGATCTTTTCTCCACAAAAACTTTGACCCTGCATCAAAGGGAATCACTATTATTGCAATTAGACATATAAAACACGGTGGACTAGCCATAGACACTCAATCCATTGAACAAAGAAACCTTTTGGAAAACTGCCTCAAAAATATTCACAATATAAACATAAACATCAGAATAAAATCTCCCAGAATTATTTTTCCAAGAATAGCAATTTCAGGAGTACCTGATAATTTAAATGAAGAAACACTACTAAAAGAATTCTACTATGATGAAGACTCTAACCAAAATATCAAAGTAATAGCGAAACTAAAAAGAAGCGGAGGAAGATCGAAGTGGATAGTGAGCTGTTTTCCAACTGCATTTCACAAACTCATGGAAAGAAAGAAAATCAATTATGGCTTCGAAACATACCGAATTTCGGAAACCTTTGGACTAAAACGCTGCAATTTTTGCCAAAAATTTGGACACAGTCAAAATTCTTGTAATTCCGAACTTCCTTCCTGTGGTAACTGTGGCTCCGATCACCTAACCTCCTTATGTCAATCTCCTGAACATAATTGCATCAACTGTTTAAGGCATGGCTTTCTTGACTACTTCCATACTTCTAACTCTTCTACTTGCCCTCACTATTCCTCACTTGTCAATAACAAAAGGGCAATTACTTATTACGGCTAATTTCTTTTTCTCTTATGGCCTCTCCCTCTTTCAAAATTCTTCATATTAATCTTGCAAACACCCGTGCCGCAACCGTTCATCTCCTTGACTTTCTTTCTAATTCTCCTCATGATGTAATTCTTTGTCAGGATGCTTATAACATTAATAGGTCTATTCCCTCTCTTTTAAACATAAGAAATTTCTCCTCTTCCAATCTTGGGTCCACCATTTTAATTACTAACACTTCTCTTACTCCTACTGTTGTCAAAACTGATACTTATTTCATTGCCATTTCAATAAACACCTCTGTAGGCGAAATTCTCTTCATTTCTTGTTATTTCACTCCATCCGACAATATTGACGTTTGTTTAAATTCCCTTGAAACCTTTCTCAATATCCATACTGATAAACAAATCTTTCTCGGTGGTGATTTTAACGGTCAGAATACTGTTTGGGGAAGCACTCGCAATGACAGAAGAGGAGAAAAAATCTTTGAATTTTTTTCCAAACTCAA
This sequence comes from Uloborus plumipes, assembly GCA_038373865.1. Taxonomy (NCBI): domain Eukaryota; kingdom Metazoa; phylum Arthropoda; class Arachnida; order Araneae; family Uloboridae; genus Uloborus; species Uloborus plumipes. Next base: position 8,628 of record JAXGGA010020541.1, on the reverse strand, counting down.
TCTATCAATCCTCAACATCAATAATCTCTCACCCACTTATCTTTCTACAGATGAAAAAAAAAGGGGCTTTCCCGATCTAACTTGCGCTTCCATTTCTATTACAAATATCATTTCAAATTGGCAGTCTTAGACGAATTAACACTTAGCGATCACAGATATATCTCCACGGAACTAAGTTGCTCTCCCTGCATTTATACTATCAACAGATTCAAAACCTCACATGGCAAAATTCATAGATTTACAAACAAAATTAACAACTGGCTTTCGAATTTCGATATAACCAGTATTTCAGATAAACATTCTTTTTCTACCTTTCTAACCAATTTTGTTTCTGAGATTCAAGAAGCAATGTCTTGCTCTTTCAAAAAAATTTCCATCAAAAAACAAAATTTAAAACTTTCATGGTGGACCAACGACCTTAAAACACAAAAGTCTAAAGTTAATGCATTACGACGCAGAATGCGTAAATGCCAACAAACAGAAAAACAAAAGTTTACTATTCTTTACAAGAAAGAACTAGCTATCTACAAAAAATCAATCAGAAAAGCCAAAATAGACTCTTGGAAAAACTTCTGCAAAAACTGTAAGACGCCTTACGGCCTACCATTTAAAATCGCATTCAAGCCTCTTCGCAAAAGGTTCAACCACTCAACTTCTGACAATTTTACTTCTTCCAAAGATAATATTTCCAAAATAGTCAAAACTATTTTCAATGCAAAATCCTCGAGTTCACCCTCTCCTTGCTATCCATCTACTAATCTCTCTTCTGAACACTCGGATCTTCTTCTCTATGAAAAAGAACTTAAAGATATTATTTTTTCATTCTCTACGAAAAAAGCTCCTGGACCTGACGGAATTGACTTTAATATTCTAAGAATTCTTCATAAACATTTCCCAAACACTTTACTTTTTATCTTCGATAAGTGCCTTTCTTATAACTTTTTCCCTCCTATCTTCAATCAATCTAACACTGTCTTCATTCCAAAACCAAACAAAGACCTCAATGACCCAAACAACTATAGACCCATTTTCCTAATTAACTGCTTTGGAAAAGTTCTAGAAAAAATTTTACTAATGCGCATCTCTCCCACTATTCAAAATCATCCTGACTTTTCTAATCTTCAATTTGGTTTCATAGAAGGTAAGTCTACTCTTTCTTCTCTATCCTCTATTTTAGACAAAATCAAATCCTTCAGATCTTCTGGAAACTACACCCTCTTAATTCTGCTTGATATCACTGGAGCCTTCAACTCCATAAACTATAACAATTTACATCATGAACTAATTAAATATCAAATTCATCCAACATTCATCTCCATGATATTTCAATCTATTCTTAACAGAACTTTTTCAGTCATTCTAGACGATGATCATTTGTTTTTCGAACTACAATCTGGATGCCCACAGGGTTCCATTTTAAGTCCAACTCTTTGGAACATACTAATTAACACTCTACTTATTTCCGATTTTCCAATCAATTGTCATATCCAAGCATATGCCGATGACATAGCCCTGGTCGTAGCAGGTCAAACTCGAAAAGAGTTAGAGATGAATGCTGCCTCGGCTATTCGCATGGTCGAAACTTGGGTCACTATTTTTCACTTAACCGTTTCTACCAAAAAATCTTCAGCTATCTGCTTTGGCAAGCAGCTCACTGAAAGTCAAATAACTCATAATCGTTCTAAAAGACTCAAAGGAAGAAACCCAACAATTAAACTGTTTAATGAGACAATTCCTTTTTCTTCATCTGGCGTAAAATACCTTGGTGTCATCTTTGATAATATTTTAAACTTTAACCTGCACATTGAATATCTACAAAAAAAATCCCATATCCTACTTCAAAAATTTCAACGAATTTCTAACTTTAAAGGATCTATTTCTGCCAAGCTTCTAAAACATCTCTATCTAACTATTTTTACAAAAGTCATAGATTATGCTGCTGGAATTTGGTTTCCATCTATAACTAAACGTTCTTTCAGAAAACTGAACACTATTCAAAGACCTTTTCTTCTTTGCATCACAAAATGTTTTAGAACGGTTTCTACAGACGCTCTGCAAATTCTTTCTGGCTTACCTCCTCTCCATATTCATCTTGATTCTATTTCGAAAAAATTTTCTACCACTTTTCAAAACAAACCCCTCATCCTCAACAAAAATTCGTTTCCTGCAAATAGCTTTGTCAAAAAAACCCACTTTCATTTACCTTACTCTTTTGATCTATCTGCCTACTTGCACCCTTTTGAACTTGACAAAGTCCCTTCTTATAGCTACAATATTTTCACTGACGGATCAAAAACTTTTACTGGCACTGCATGTGCATTCATTGTATTTCATAACAACGATATCTTATTTTCTAATTCTGTCACACTCAATCCAAATAATACTGTTTTTCAGTCTGAACTCAATGCCATTTACCTAGCCACCATATGGATCCAAAATTTTATACGAACTTCCACTACCACCATTGATAGTTTCAATATTTTCTCTGACAGTCTTTCTTCTATTTATGCCTTATTGAACTACCACACGACCATCAATATTATTCATTCGATCCAATTAAACTTATTACAGATAAACAAAACCATTCCCACGAAAATTTACTGGGTCAAGGCTCACTCCACCTCAATTGGCAATAACTTAGCTGATCATCTTGCAAATTCTGCAACGAATGATAATCCAAATTTCTCTCACCCACTTCCTACTTCTTATCTAAAAAAACTGCTCATTGATGAAATCTTACATAACTGGCAAACACATTGGAACCAATCAACAAAAGGAAGATGGACTTTCGACCTCTTTGGCTCAGTTTCATTAAATAGGCTACGCACATCCCACTTCAACCAATTCCTTTCAAATCACGGACTTACCCATTCTTATCTCTACAAACATGACATTATTTCCTCCAACCTATGCATCTGTGGTGAAGAGGGAACCTTTGAACACTTTATCTTTCATTGTCGTTTTACTTCTCAATTTCATCTTAAACTATCTCCCAGCCTAAGAAATCAATGGAAAAACTACATTATCGTTGATCATTCGGCCAGTCAAAATATCACCGATCTTATTAAGTTCCTTTTCACCAACAAACATACTTTCTTTCCTACTCTGCATTAATATTTTCTCCCCTTTCTTATATGTTGTGATTGTTTATTTTTAGTGAGTTGTTCTGTCATTAACTAATGCCTATGTTTCTACGACTCATGTCTTTGTTACTACGACTCATGTACTTATTTTGCTACTACGACTCATGTACCTATTTCGTTACTACTGTATAATTTGTTAACAATTCTTCTGTAATGTTTAACTTTCTACGACTCATGTATTTGATTTTTGTATATTGTAAACTTGTAAAATTGTGTTTTATAATAAATCTGAGTTGGGCTGGGGTTAATCTTGACAGGGCTTTCCTCGCAAGCAGGCCAGTTTCCGAGGCTGGCTTCAAAAGAGTAACAGTAAGATTCAGAATTTCTCTATCCACCTCGGCCGGGGAAGGGGCGTAATTTGAAGACCTTTGGACTTTGTGCCCGACCTGGGGGGAACTCAGAGAAGATGAAGCACCAGGGGAGGCCCTTGAATTACCTGGCACTGCACCATCGGGTGGTTTATGTGAAGTTGATGCAGCAGTTCGAGTATTTGAAACCACCCGCGGACCACGAGGGATGGCCGCCGTCCCAGCCGAATTAGAACCACATCCACTTCTCGTTTTCCTGGTGGGAACAGGCGGCTGGGTCGTGGGAACCTCCGGCATACGTCTCCTTCCAGTAGACATCTCAGTCAGGTGGTTGCAGAGTAGAATTCATCTTATGGCAGGTGGAACTTGGAGAGGAGACGTCCGCAACAGCAGCAAGCAAGGAAGCTGGGGTCAAAGGTAGTATCCTTCACAGGCAGGGGACCCGGGATCCTTCAAAAGTCAGCACTATCCATTTCCGGGTTTCAGCAGTAGGAACAAGGTAGCAGGAACGATGAGCCTTCAGTCTTAAGCAGGAGCTACGAAGCAGCAGATGTGATGATTTCTCAAACACTCATGATAAAACTTCAATGAGTAAAAAATTATGCGTGCGTAAAAACTTTTAAAACCAGCGTGTATAAGCTAAAAGCGATGAAGATTAAGCTGATAAGAACATTTTATTTATTAAAAGAGGAAATATTTCCAACATATAAAATTCACTCAAAAAAAAGCACAGGACAAATCACATATACAAAATATATAGCATATAAAAGTCTAAAAGTCATGTTCAGTCAAGAAGCAACCGAACTTATGCAAGCGATTAAGCTGATAAAAACAGATTCAAACAGCCGATTCCGATTTTTTCCGCTCTTTTTTATATCTACATATTGGTTTCAAAATCGCCATTATAGTTACAGTTTTGAGCATCATGATTTTAAGAAGTGTGCGGGGGTGTGATAAAGTAAGCAAGGTCCCCCCTCCCTTTTTTTGACTCTAGAGACCCGAATTAATTTTCAATTTTGAATCCAGTTGCAGCTAGTACTATGATTATGTCTCCTGACTTATAAAATCAGATGTTAAGAAATGAATTACGATTTTGATAGAAATTGGTCCTAAGAAAATTGTCTTACGTCCAGTTTTGTTTTGATTTGTAAGATATGACTGAGGGACTTTTCAAACATCTCTTTGCCTAAAATGCTTGCCGTATTTTTTCTGTAGTATCAGTAGAGTTTAAAATATTAGCTATACTTCCGTTTTAAGGACCATAATTACTTAACAGTACATTATAATACTTTTGATTATATCTTTTTCATTGTGGATGAGCTCCATTTTTTCGACCTTTTTTTTTAAATCTTTACTAATAATATAAAGCTGTAGAGTTTGTTTGTTTGTTTGAACGCGCTAATCTCAGGAACTACTGGTTCGATTTGAAAAATTCTTTTTGTATTGAATAGTCCATTTATCCAGGAAGGCTTTAGGCTATAGTAGTTATTGTTATAACTAAAAATAATAATGTTATATATAGATTTTAATCGAATTCAAGACAATTTTCACATAAATCGCCGAATACTGGGGTTAAAAATTACTTGCACATATTAATGTTATGTATCGTTGGAAGCAGAAAATTTTTTTCCGTCCTATGCAGTTTGTTCTGATTCTCTAACTTAAACACAGCACGATTTATTCAATTTTTAAACTTGCCTTTTGCAAGGCTTCACCCGATTTCTTGCAATACTTGGTTCATTAAAACCATCAATAAGAAATAAACTAATTATTCCACGGGTTTGATTTTTACGCCATTGGATAGAGCGATATTTTTAACCCCAGAATTGATTCGACGAACAGTCGAAGAACCAAGCTTTTATCTCCACTAGAAAAAAAAGTTACAAGCGTTTGAACTTTGAGTTCGAAAACCTCTTTCCTGATCAAACTATTAACGTTTTATTATTATTAAAGACTTTTCCTGTACTTGCTTCTGTCATGGTTTTCACATTTTGCTTCCGGTTGCAGAGTTAAATCCACGCGTGAACTTTAACGCACTTCCGCTTTATAGTGGAGTTGAGTCGAGTACAATCATTAGCAGGACTACGACTGGAAGCTTTAAATCCGACTGAAATTGTTGGAGATAAACCTTGCAATATTAAAGCAGAAGAAGAAATGAAACGAATGAGATTAGCTAACAATCAACATATTAGGCCAGTTCAAAAATTTGCTTAAGTGACTTATTAAAAAAGGCTAATAAGGGCTGTAGAAAATGCATTGGTAGTTCTTCAAATTGAACATTACGCTTGATGGCGTTTGACTCAAAGTAAGTTGATAAATTAACAAAATTGGAAACGAAATATTCTCATGAATAAAAAATAAAGTGTTCGTGAATAGCATTTTTAACGGCGTTTGTTATTTTCTCGGTGAATTATGCTTAACGGCGTTTGTCTTCACGCAGTTCTAAATAAATTTTAAAACGAAAAAACTTTGAAATAAAATGTAAAAAAAACTTTAAATTTAAAGACTATTTCTGTCTGCTCATTCGCACTAAAAAGTATGAAATAAACGGTGAAAATGCGCTTTGGGTCCCTGTTTGGCGCATTTTCAAAAAGTCGACAATGGTCGCGTTTTTCCTTGTTTTCTCGCGAATTGAAAGCTCCGAGAGAAGTTACGCAAAAATTGGCGACTTTTTGAAAATGCGCCAAGCAGGGACCCAAAGCGCATTTTCACCGTTTATTTCATACTTTTTAGTGCGAATGAGCAGACAGAAATAGTCTTTAAATTTAAGGTATCTCACTACGTTCGGACCAGTTTTTTAAAAAATATGACAAAACATTTATTTCTTTGGCGTTTTCAGAAAAAGGGGCATAAAATTAGTTAGAAAAAAAATAAATACTGCCAACTATTATATACTTTGTAGCAATGTTGTAATTTTGGTGTATTTTAGGCCAAAAATCAATAAATACTAAATGGGCTGTCATAACCACAATTATGCATGAAAATTAACCCATTTTTGTTTATAGATTCATAATAATACACTCTAGGGCCTGAAGTAGAATTTAAGTTATAGTTATTTCTAATTTGGAGATATGCACATAAATGCACTGTAGATATGAAAATATTGGTGATTTCTTAAGTGTCACAGTACTTAAATTAGTACAAATCTAGTGTATTTTACTTTAGAGCTATAACTCTAGTTCAGGCCCTCCACAATATCAATATAAAGCCACATGGCAAGTTTCAAGCAAAAATATTCATAATTTACAGATTTATGGAATTTGTCGCAAATAATAACAACGAAAAATCGATTCTGAGATAAATGCAGTTAAAGATTTTTATTCAAACATATGACGCGCATTGCTACCCATATCAATTTAAAAAGTACCATAACCAACTACACCTTCTTCAGACTCTGTTACAGTCCAGTTCTAATGTTTTACTATTTTTAATTTTTTTTACCAATAATTAGAGTTGAAATATCCCCTAATTTATGCTTTAATTTTAAACATCAGGTTCTAACTTCCGGTGCAAAAAACTGCCGTGGATCCATATTAAAATGACGTTTTCTCCGCTTCTAATTATGGTAGGAACAAAATTCAACAAGTTCCCGAAAGAAAAAAGTTCATATTTTCTAAATCAAACATAAAAAAAAGTTTGAAATTTTAGTCGAAAATCGACTTTTCAAGGTGGTAAGATACCTTAAAAAGTTTTTTTTTACATTTTATTGCATTGCTATGCCGACATCTTTTAAATTGATTGTTGGTTCCCTTTGCTTCATTTCGTTTCTTCCCTAGCATTTTATTTCACGGCGTTTCTAGGCCCTGCTATGCTGATTATAACAAGGCAAATAATTCCTTTTAGTTCGATACAATTGCAAAGATTTTAGCCTTTAATATTTAACTAGCAGAACCCGGCAGACGTTGTTCTGCCTGTATGTATATTTCGTCTCCACGTGGTGTTTCGGATGTAAAAATCTATAAAGCGTTGTTAAAAATAGGCATGAAAGATTTTAAAAATTCTAAATCAAGGAAAGTTGAAATTACGCACTGAACAATCTACAATTAGGCCCCCAATTATTTTTATAAAAACTAAAAAATACTGAACAATGAAAAACTTTATACATAATTTGATTTTAGATAGGAATTTTATTTACACATCAAGACAAAGAAGCTCTCCACAAATCGTGAAAAGAGATCTTCGTTTTGAAAATAAAATGTAGAGACACATAAAATGTATAATGTGACTGGACCATGAAAAGCGCTTTTAAATTAATTAAAAAGTAGAGAGAGAGAGCAGTGAATAGAATTAAAATGAAATTGACACATTTACAATAGAATGTGACTGGACCACAAATAGCTATTTTAAAGTTACAAAAAAGCACGGTGAACAAAAATAAAGATAAATGTACACATTTACAATTACGTTGCAAAAATGCACTGGACAATCTAAAAGGTAGACCATCAAACGCTCTTCTAAATTCAAAAAAAAAAAAAAAAAAAAGCACGGTGAACAATTACAATGAGAAATTTACACATTTACAATTACGTTCTAAAAATACACTGGACATTCCAAAAAAGTAGACCATCAATTGCTAATTCAAAAAAAGAAAAAAAGAAAAAAAAACACGGCGAAGAGTAATAAAGAGAAATATACATATTTAGAAAAGTAGACCATCAACTGTTCCTTTAAATTCAAAAAAAAAGAAAAGCACGCTGAACAACAATAAAGAAAAATTTACGTATGTACAATTAGGTTGTAAAAATGCACTGATTAATTCAAAAAAGTAAACCGTCAACTGCTCCCTTAAATTAAAAAAAAAAAAACGGTGAACAATAATAAAGAAAAATTTGCATATAAACAATTACGCTGTAAAAATGCACTGATCAATTACTTTTTGGCAATCTGAAATCAATTTATTATATTTGGTGCTAAATGTACACCATTCCGTAAGGCGTTAAAATAATTTCCAGCCTTGCGGTATATCATAGCAAATAGTATGGACATGAAAACGAACTATTGATTGGATGTTTGGCGAGAAAATATAGTAACATACTTTGATTGAAAACAGCAATAGGTATAAAGAACAAAATAGTGTTCGTCTGAAAAATAATGCATGACATCTAAGCCTCTACAAATCTAAAGGAGTTCCGAAATATGAAACTGAATCTCATTTGCTTTAAAAAAAAGATTAATCT